>JADQWA010000229.1:43061-61022 GCA_018344505.1 Nebria ingens riversi
GTAATGCACGAAAACACAATCCCGTTTCATCGGCATTATAAATGTTCCTCGTACTATAATCACGTAATAAAGATGGAAGTTTGGAGATAAAACTATCAACATCTACGGGGTTAACACTAGCACTTTCTCCAGAAATTGTCTTGACACTTATTGTGCCTTTTTTGAAATCGCTCCAACCATCCAGAGGATGCATTAAAATTTTGGTACTGCAACTGCTCGGCAACTTCTTTAGCCTTCGCTCTAATTAGAGGTCCTGACAAAAGAATATTTTTATTTCTTGCTTTAGCAAACCATTCGTAAGTCAGTTTGTCAATGTTAAATCCTTCCATTTTAAAAAACTTCGTTTTTGTGTAACATTTACATTTGAATTCCACTTCTGTAAAATTTCATCCCGTTTGTTTATAATGCTCGCTGCTTGTGTTTTCCCAATTTGAAATGTATTGGCTAGAATACGAACACCTACTTTTTGTTTATTATAGAATTTTATTACATTAATTTTTTCTTGAATCGTAAGGAGACGTTTTTTTGGATTGCGACATGTTTGCGTAGTGGTTGATTACACTGATACTAGTGACGCATTCATTCCTCAAACCTTTCCACTTCCACGCGTCAGTACTACAAGGGAAGTCCCGACTTACATACTTCCCGCAGACTGTCCGCAGAAGAGAGATTTGAGAAACGTAAAGCGTACAATTCGGTGTCCGTGTCTGGTTAATACAGAGTCCGCTTAAGAGAGAAATTTTTATTAGCAATGTTATACACATTTTTCCGGTTCCTAAAAATGTGTCCGTTTAATAAAGATGTCCGCTTATGAGGAGTGTCCGTTACGAGAGAGTACACTGTATAAGCAATTAAATGCTCTTGGTTCCTATTTGGTTATATACACTGGTCTACAGATCCGAATTTTGGTTTCTTTTGGTTCGGTTTTACTTTAAGTGAATATAAGTCTCTAGATAGTGACGCTACTTAAGTTTATAATTTCTAAGTTTAGTCTACTTGTGATATATGTTATAGTTGATTTATATCACTGTGGTTTCGCATTATATGTTCATCTCTGCTCCGTTATTTAACATATTAAACGTTTAAAGATAAATAAACACCATTTGTTAATTCCATTGACACCCAAAACGCAAGTTAAAGAGAACCTCAGACCATCTGGGACAAAGTACTGACAGAAGTCCGTCAGGATACTCGAGGGGGTAATACCGCCGCAACTCGAAGGGTGGATATACTTGGTACTATTAAATTAAATATAGGGTTGAGTACTGGACACAGAGTCCATCTGGTATCGTTTTCTTTCATGTTTCATTGATTTTGTTTGTCGATAGTTATTTGTGTAAAATCCTACTCTTTTTGGCTCGACAATTTTGTATAAATTTGTGGGATTGAATATTTTTAATTTTGGTTTGTAAATTTATTATTTAAAGTAGACCCCAGGGCCATTCAATTACCGATATTCTTTCCAATTTACTGAGCGGCCATATATATATATATATATATATATATATATATATATATATATATATATATATACTTTTCTTGTAATTCAACGCAGGAATATTAGTACGTTTGTGTACGCCCATCTACCAAGAGGAGCCGTGGTGGAGTCAACGAAGCGTGCACACCATCTATTCTGCCGTATCCAAGCCGTTCTGATATAAACAGAAATGACATTCAAAAATTTAGTACTAGTTCTGAATTACTGCTTGCTGCTTACGCCTTCGTCCATTAGTCATCTGTACCACCGTTCCCTCGGGCTCACATGAGTATTCCTTTTATTTGGTCTTAAATCTTTAAAGCCTTACGATCTGGTACACTGCTAATTAAGTCATCATTTCCACTTTTACTAGTCTTCAGCTCAGTTTGCCTATTTGGCTAAGAATGTAGTGGCGCTAACGCCCAGTTAAGTAGCCTCTTTATTTTGTATTAAATATTGTCGAACCGATTTTTCTGTTATATTCGCCGATTGCACTTCGGCCAGAAACTTCCTACTCCTCTGGGCTAGCCTGGCATTTACATCTTTTATGATGCTGTATTGTCAAAAATACTGATACACACTTATAAGGATAATATCTTATATTATAAATGCAACTATTGTCATAGTAAGCAAGGCTGTTGCAGAGATATTGCACATACAAATATACATCCTGACTTTATTACAAAAAGAGTTAGATTTGCCATAGGATAGGTATAATAATGTCTTTTGATTAAAATCTCGTTATTTTTTATCGTTATTACCATACATACTTATTAATTTGTTAAATACAGAGATTGAGAAACATATTTTTTAGTTGCAGATGTCAATGGATGAGTAAAAATCATGGGGGCATCAAGCGGTGGTAAAGTCAAAAAGATCAAAATGTCACGCAACAAAGAACGTGCCAACATGAGTTTCTTTATTGTTATCATGTTTTTTGCCGTCTTTGGTATAATTGTGTTTACGGAAATTTTCCTCATAGACGAGCGAGGTCACGGTGCAGGTGTTGTTGTAAGGCATGGATCGTTAGGAGGTGGAGGTCGACAACGAATAGGAGATAGAGCAGATTATGAAGATGTTCTTCAGGTATGCATGCTTACACTTATAACCTTATATGTATACATATACATACATACATATATATATATATATATATATATATATATATATATATATAATATATATATAGATCTATATATATATATATAATATATATATATATATATATATATATATATATTTATATAGTTGAAATATTTATATAGGCGGGTATAACGGTCAGAATAAAAAAAAAGTAAGGCAAAGTTTAATATTTAAACCATAGTAATTACTGAATTTCTTCTTTATTCGTCCAATATTCTGTGTTTAAGTCAAATACTTCTTCAGGGAGTCTAAATGCCAGTAATTGTTTTAAAAATTCCAGGCAAAATACATTCGAAAACTATTTTTTTTAACGTAGTTTTATTTGAGCACATTGTTGTTATTATAGTTTTTTTTTAATAAAAAGTTTCACTGTTGTAAAATTGTTGTTAAATTTAAAATGATTAATAACTTAAGCAAATTTTTTTATGAACAAAATTTATTACTCAACTAATTAATTAACAAATATGTACAACAATTTTAGAACAATATCACTTTTGATAAAAAAAAATAAAAATTGTAACACCATATATATATATATATATATATATATATATATATATATATATATATATATATATATATTTATATATATATTTATATATATATATATATATATATATATATATATATATATATATATATATATATATATATATATATATATACCTAGTCGTGCCATAAGTTCTGTCCCAAACAAAAGGAAGTATTTCAAGAATACGAAATGAAAAATAATACATTTATTATATATATTTTATTAAGTACATTATAAAGTTTCATTTTATGTCCAACTTATTCAAAATGTCCACCTTCTGCGTTCACACACGCTTTTAAACCCCGCGGCCAATCATCTATTGCGGCACGCACCACTTCCATCGGTATCGAGGCCGCTGCTTTCACCAAATGACGCTTTAATAATTCAATATTTGCATGAGGCTGACTGCAGGCCATCTCCTCTAGAACTGACCATAATTTTTAGTCCAGCGGATTAAGGTCGGGGCTTCCAGAGGGCCAGTGTCCTGTTGCGATAAAGTCAGGTAGATTCTCGGCGAGCCAACGTTGGGTAGTTTTTGCTTTATGAGCCGGCGCAGAATGTTGCTGGAAAAACCCTATGTTTTCCATCGAATAAAGATTTGTTAAGCGTCTTAACTACTTGCTCCAATACATCTTCTTGGTACACTGCAGCTGATGTTTTGACCCCTTGTTCGCAGAAATGAAGCTGCGTTACCCCGTCGTACGATACACCCCACCAAACCATCACAGATGCTGGATGATGGCGTCTTTGCACTCGTGGAATTTTTTTGATGTTTCCTGTGAGCTATGAGCATAAACACGATCATTTTGTTTATCGTATTTTTTTCCACAGTGAAAATCTTTTCATCAGTGAAAAGAATATTCCGATGATTTTCATTAGCGTGCCGCTGTAACAGAGATTTTGCTCTTACTCTCCTAATTTCTTTCAATGATGTTGTAAGTCGTTGTCCTGTTATTCGGCGATAAGCTCCAAGTTTTAGGTCATCTTTTAACAACCGAGACATACTTCTCTTCGAAATCCGAACTTCTCTGGCCATGATTTTTTGCTTCCGGAACGGATTCTTCGAATCCGCTCTCGGACAGCTTTAACTACTTTAGGAGTCCGTGCAATTCGTGGACGTCCACTTCTTGCTCTGTCATCCACTGACAAAAGCTCCTTGTACCGATTAATGGCACGATAGATAAATTTTTGCGAAATTTTTAACGGTTTAAGCAAGTTAAAAATTTCACTTGCAGTCTTTCCGCACTTGTGTAACGCGATAACAGCAACACGGTTTCTTTAACACCCCACTCCATGATATCGGTATCACTACTGACCTCAACTATTGCTAATTTGTTAAGGAGATGACTAAATAACATAAACATGTCGAAACGTCCCCCTTAACCACACCCTTCATTAGTGGTAGTCATTGTTTTGATTGGGACAGAACTTATGGCACGACTAGGTATATATATATATATATATATATATATATATATATATATATATATATATATATATATATATAATAAACATTAAAATGATTTATTTTTGAATGTTATAATAATTTTATGCCCTTAGAATAAAGATACCATAAGCAATTGTTTGGCAACGAACGACTTCAAAATGTTCATGGTGCTAAATTCACGCTAGCAAAAATGAAATAAAAAATTGGAAATTTCTTTACATACCTAAATAATTTATTTCTAAATAATTTAAGGCCGCAATAGAGTAATAGGCATTTATATTTTGCGCATGTGAAGTTGATACAAAACAAAACTCAAATCGAAAATTTCTTACATTCATACATTCATTATGTGTGTATTAATAAAATGCTATTTATGACTAAGCAAAGATAACACCAGTCCTACCATAATAAGCGAACAATATGGATTTGACCTACGTAATTTAACTGATTTTGTACATGCTGCGTAACATACACCAAAATCATGCAATGCTGGTTGCGTGACCGTAGGTGTCAAGCTAGGGGGTACAAGATTTAAGATCCGTAGTGTACATGAGGATTTGGTGTTTAAGAGAGAAGGAACTTTCTGGAAAAGTATAGGATAGTAATAGCGAATGATAAGTCGTGCTATTTAATTATTTTCATGTGTTGGCCGTGTTCTAGTGTAGTTGCATGTGTATTTCAAGGTATTTTACCGTTTTTGATCGTGTGATTTTGTTTGTTTGTATATTGTGAGTGCTGTGTGTATTTAAGTGTTTGAGAATTTGCGTGTGAAGACTTTGATTTTGGAGGCGTTGGTTTGTTTTTTCCACTTTTCACCAGTATTATTCTAGTATGTTAATATGTATTTGGAATTGTTTGTTGGACACCTGCGGGCTTAATGAGTGCTTGTAGATGACCGTGTCATCGGCATAAAGCGCTTTCTTTGTGTTGGGGAACGTAGGGATATCGCTTAAGTAAAGGTTGAATAATTTTGGTCCAAACGCTACCTTGGAAACATCTGTCCATTATGAGTTTAGAATTGAAGAGATATTAAATAAATCAATTGTGTTAGCCGATACTTTGTAAAACTCCATATTGTAAAAATTAGAAAAGTAGAAAAAAATATTACTCTGTTTTTAGTTTTACTATATTTAACTATATTAGTAGTTACTAGTTTCACACACTGTGATCTTCAGACTATCTGAAGATGCCACAGTGTGGTGAAACTAGTAACTACTAAAATAAGGTAAATATAGTAAAACTAAAAACAGAGTAATATTTGTTCTACTTGAAGAGATATTGTTTATTCGGGTTTGAAATTATCTATCGAAAAAAAATGAATGTAAAAGTTCGGTTAATATTCGTGCAAATTGATCAGAAATAAGTTTAGCAATTTGCCTTGTTATCCAGACTTCAGCGAATTGGCTGAGCCTGTGTATTTAATGTCATCAACTTGTAAATTGGTATATTCAACTCCGTGGTATGCACCAGCATCGCCCGAAATCAATGCAACCTATAAAATATTAATAAATTTAATTAACAACACCTGAAAGCGGTAATGACCTTGGCAGTCGATCCGCCTATAATTATAAAAAAAAAAACAACGCCTAGTAATAATTTCAACCTACCTTAGTCATCATAGAAGTAATGAAGGTGGTTTGGCCGCCCGTCATTAAAAAGTATAATAAGGGACTGGCACCAGTCAAAGCTAAGGAAAAGGTCCGTTCTAATCATGACATCACATTTGTATGGATTTTTCTAGGTTTCTTTTTTAAAAAAAATTACTAACATCTCTAATTTAATCATTCTGGTCAAAGGCAAGAGAAAAGTATTTTGTTATCATATCATATATTTATGAATTTTTCTAGGAATTTTTTAATAAATGTCATTAACAGATCACTAATTTAATCTTT
Source organism: Nebria ingens riversi (assembly GCA_018344505.1). Lineage (NCBI taxonomy): Eukaryota > Metazoa > Arthropoda > Insecta > Coleoptera > Carabidae > Nebria > Nebria ingens. Next base: position 49,553 of record JADQWA010000229.1, read on the forward strand.
CTGGTGAAAGTCTGGAAAAAGGTGTATTTTTAACATGACGTCATATAAATTTTCTCAAATATGACATAAGCAGATTTCTAATTTAATTATTCTAGTCTATGTCAAGAAAAACGTGTTTTCTAATGATGACGTCACATGTTTATGGAATTTTCCTAATAAGGTCATCAAAAGATTTCAAATTGACAAGATAATAGTAGGGGGCATTGGCAGATTTTAGGACAGTACGTTACAGCAAATTCAAATTTAGGGTTACCAACCCGCTAGGAGTACCCTTATAAAACATTCCTCCAAAAAACGTGACAAATGTTATCATACTACATTTAAGATTGGGAATTCAAATTTAAGGTTAAATTTCGTTAGGGGCGTCTCTTTTATATCATACCCTCAAAAATCATGTGACACATATTATCATACTAAATTTAAGACAAGAAATTCAAATTTAAAGTTTAAAATTTGTCAGGAACACCTCAGGATAAGTAAGACTGGTATTAAAAACACTTATTGAATTAATCGATATTAATTCATTCTCTGTAACAGGAAAGAGTACATTCTGCTAAGCAAATTAAGAAAAAAATATATGCCTCAATCTTTCTAGAAAAATTGAATAAAACTCATTTTTTATTTCATCGATACATTTTATAAGATATGTATTTAAACTTATTTCAAAATGTTTTAATTATCAAAATGAAGTAATAATTTTGTTAAAAATAACATTATATGAAAATAATGTAGCAACGTGCATAATGTAACCAATGCAAATTTAAAACAAGACATAATTGATATATATTTTTAAGTATTCAATATACAAAACATCCATAATAAATATCATATTCTGCAAGTTATTTTGATGTATCATCAGAACTGCAACAAGAAATTGTACATTCTACTAAGCTAATTTATTTTAAATATTCTTGAAATTTAAATATTTTAATTTATTATACCATCAAATCAAAATATACTGACACCGTATAAGAAAGTTTAGGTCCAATACATGACTGATGTTTTAGTTTTCAAATGGACTGAAAATCGCTTTTTCATTAAATTTATGTTTGCCAATAAATGTTAAAATGTCTGAGGTATTTAACAGTTGACAAGCATAGTAAATGCGATTTATTATATATATATTTTTTATTGGTACGTTACTATGGCAATATAAATAAGATAAAGAATAGCAATTATCTTGTAAGATACACTTTTTGAAAAAAACTCAAACAAAAGTTGTGCAAAATACTATTATGTTTCTATTTTAACCCTTTCTGAGATATTGCAGAAATTGTCAAAAGTGACTTAAGTTATATTCGTATGAAATATCCTTATGCAGGCATAGAGGAAATAAAAGTTTATTTATGTTAAATATGATCTTGAAACTTTAATAGTTACAGCTCAAAACGAAAAAATATTATTTCAATTATTTCCTACTAAATAGTATCTATTTTACAGATAAAACTTTGTATCGTATTGTTTTAATTTATTTAATCAATCTGACAAATATAATTATATTTATATAAATCTTTTATATAAATATTTCTAATTACTTATCAATTTGTTTTTTGATTGAATAAAACAAATCTAGTTTATTTATGTTTGACGTTGATGGTGAGCTTGAAAAGTTGACCTCCGAGTATAATTTCAGTGATTGTCAACAGACCAATCATAAATTGAATGTAGGTCAGTCTGCAAAAATAAGCAGTCATTCAAATTCGAGACAACCCGATTTAATTTAAAGTCGTCAGCGAACAAAAGACAGTTGGAATGTCATACGGTATTAATAAGATCATTCACTAACAAAGAAATAACATAGGGCCTAAAACTGAACCTTTTGGGACTCCGAAAGAAGCTAGGCGGTTGATAGAGTCATTGCAATAGACAGAAATTAACGTGATGATTTATTTAAAAAAATAGTTTTTGCTAGAATACGCTATCTGCATATAATTAGCATCATGCTACTATTACTGTTTGTGAGTATATAAAAATATAATAGTTGAAAAATCATCATTCAAATACCAAACTTATTACAGAGCTGTCTGTTAGCTGTTACAAACAGTCTTAACTGTTACAAAGCTGTCTGTTAGCTGTTAAAAAATGTTTGTTAGCTGTTAAAAGCTGTCAGCTGTATGAAAACTAATTGTATGAGAGCTACGTAAAATCAATAAAAAAGAAGAAACTTTGGAAGAAATAGTACTAGTCAGCTCGTATATATATATATATATATATATATATATATATATATATATATATATATATATATATATATATATATATATAATATATATATATATATATATATATATATATATAATATATATATATATATACTATATATATATATATATATATATATATATATATATATATATATATATATATATATATATATATATATATATATATATATATATATATATATATAAATATATATATATATATAGAGGCAGGTCTAAAAAGTTTCCGACCTAACAAAGATACAAGACATTTTTTCAGAATTTTTTTTTTATTTTCAACATAGTCTCCTTGTAACTCTATACACTTCTCCCAGCGATGCTCCCATCTCTGTAACCCGTCCAAATAGTACTCGGCGTTTTTCTCTGCAAAATAATTGTTCACGAAGGTGATTGCCTCTTCATTTGACGAAAATCTCTGTCCTCCGAGCGCAATTTTTAGATAAGGGAACAAAAGAAGTCGGTTGGGGCTAGATCTGATGAGTAAGGCGGATGGTCAAGCAGTTCAAACCGTAATTCGTGGATTTTCGCCATGGCACCCCTGAGGTGTGAGACACGTCTTTGGTCTAACGTGAGCAAACGCGGCACCCAACGCGCGGACAGCTTTCTCATGTCTAAATGTTGATTTAATGTGTGACAAACACGTTCTTTTGACATTTTCATAACATTTGCTATCTCTCTCACTTTAATTCGGCGGTCGTCTAGCACCATTTCGTGAAGTTTGGCGATGTTTTCGTCGGTAGTTGCAGTTTTTGGACGTCCCGAACGTTCATCGTCTCCCAAGCTCTTACGGCCACGTTTAAATTCAGCTGCCCAAAATTTCACTGTGGTAAATGCAGAGTCCCCATACACAGAATCCAACTCATCTTTGATTTGCGTAGGCGTATTGTTGCCTTTCAAAAACAAATATTTGATGACAGCTCGATTTTTCATAAAAACACTCACATCAACTCACTCAAACGACTGTTACATAACAACTGCGCGTCGAAAATGGCTGAAACTTTGGTGAGTAAACTGTCAACAGGTGAACAACGAAATTCCCTAGCTTTTATTTACGAGTGCTGATATCTTTATGTTGAGGTCGGAAACTTTTCAGACCACCCTCGTATTATATATATATATATATATATATATATATATATATATATATATATATATATATATATATTTACATATATATATATATATATATATATATATATATATATATATTATATATATATATATATATATATATATATATATATACATACGAGTATATATTTTATGGTGAAACAGAATGAATAGAAATAGATGAATGTGCATTCTCTACAAAATGATGCAGTACGTTTCATAGAAAAATTCCTGGTATACCTGCAGACATAGATGGTGTGTTTAGATACACGAATGGAAGAATATATTTCTTTAAAAATGGCAATTATTATGAATGTAATGAATTTTTAAACATTATGACTAAAGCAGGAAAATTTGATATGTCTCTGTTTAATATAAATTGTCCAAACATAGGTGTACTTCAACAACTTAAGAATCTTGTGTCAAGATTAATTAGTTATAAGCAATAGTCTTGTATATGTATAATTCAATAATTGGTTGCTAAACATAATTTTTTTTATTTTTAATTATATACTAATGTTGTTTATCAGTGTCCTTTCAATGTCGCATACAGACAGTCAAATCGATACAGCATCCGCTGGAAAGTTTTAATTATATACTAATGTTATTCATCAGGGTCATTTCAATGCCGCACGCATGCAGCGTGTGTTTTTATATCAGTCCTTAATTGAAATCTGAAGTGATAGGATGTGTGTACTGCCGTTGCTTATTCAAACACTATGGGGCCTCAACGCAATTGAGCGCAGTCCTATGGGGCCTCAACGCAAATGGGGTGCAGTCCTTTGGGACCTTAACGCAATTATGGGGCATCAACGCAATTGGGGCGCAGTCTTTACATGTAAGTATATAATATTCCAACTTGCTAATTCAAACTCTATGGGGCCTCAACGCAATTGGAGCGCAGTCTTTACATGTTAGTATATAATATTCCAACTTTAAAATAATTTCATTGTCATCACACATAACATGCTGAACTTAGACGACTTGACACCCACTGAGGCCCTGCATGCAGTGTAGCACTTTGTCTTAGACACATCGGTAAGTCGAGCCTCCAAAACTCGCTGTTGTGTTGTCCGAAAGACGGAGTGCGCTCGAGAGGTATCGTTGTTGGTTCCTAATACATAACCTAAAACCGCATACATAACATAACAAACATTAACCGGCCATTTTGTTTTCACTTACGGTCGGACATTTTTGTTTTCAATTCGGGTCGGCAGTTTTCGTGGGGTGCCATTTTGTTTTCACTTCGGGTCGGCCATTTTAACCTCACCTCCGGTCTGCTATTTTGTTTCAACTTCCGGTCGGCCATTTTCTCCACTTCCGGTCGGCCATTTTGTTTTCACTTCCAGTCGTCTATTTTCGTGGAGCGCCATTTTAACCTCATTACCGGTCGCCCATTTGGTTTCACTTCCGGCCTGACAATTTCGTGGGGCGCCATTTTAACCTCACCTCCGGTCAGTCATTTTGTTTTCACTTCCGGTCAGCTATTTTATTTTCACTTCCGGTCGGCCATTTTCGTGGGGCGCCAATTTGTTTCCAATTCCGGTCGGCCATTTGGTTTTCACTTCCGGTCGGAACTTTTATGACGTCATCCTTATCTTATTTTATCTTATCTCTTATCTTATCTCTTATCTTATCTCTTATCTTATCTCTTATCTTATCTATTATCTTATCTCTTATCTTAGATCCTTATCTAAGATCCTTATCTGCGGCAGAACCCCCTAATCACTACTATTGTGTGTAAGCCTTGCTCTGCCGCAGCACCATGCGCCATTTCGTTGAACTATTTTAACATTGACTCTTCTGGAGTTATCTAATTTCTTTGATTTTTTCGAAACTATTATATTACAACAAGAAAAGAAAAAAAACTATATTCTCTAATTTATTATCTCGGGGAAGAGATGCGATATTTTAATTATTTTAAAAAGGTACCCCTCCCACCCCTTAGTTTCTTTATTTATTTAAAATAAAAAAATGCTAAGACACTCTGCCTCGATATATATGTCTATGACTTTACAGTTTTATATAAAACCTAAATGCGCCGAATAGTTTTCAAATAGGACTTGAAATTGATACTTTACCAAAACTGTCGGCGGCCTTAAATCTATGGAAAAAAAAACAGTGTTTATATGTTTACATCTAAGCATAAACAATTGCAGAAATCGCATTAACAAATTTAGAAAAAGAAATGTTAAATATATCTATATTATGATTTAGCAGGTTACAATAATTACACATAGTATAGATCGGTGATTTTAACATTAAATTAGTGTGAGAAAGTGGTAAGTAAAACGTACAGTTATTACTAGTTAACGATGATGACAGGATACGAAAATTTATTAGGCTTAAAGATTTGGAGTCATCAATTAAATTATATAACAATTTGTCCGTATATGTTAGAATTAAAAATTATCTTCGTTCGGCCAATGATTTACCATTTCAATAAGCTTACTATAGGGAAAATCTTGAATAGGATAGAAACCATTTTATTTTAAATAAAAATAATTAAAAATTTCCTTTGAACTGATTCTGTAGTATTAATGTGCACAGCGTAGCATGGATTCCATATTAATATACAATATTCTAGTTTGGAGCTTACAAACGAGTAATACAACGTAATTATTGGATAAATGTTGCGAAAGGATCAAGTATATCTGATTATAAAACCTAACAATCTCAAGGATGATGATATAGTGTAATCCACATGAATATTAAATGCAAGTATTTTGTCAAAGTAAACTGCCAGATCTTTAATTTGATCAGAACTTTGCAAAAGGTTATTTGATATGATATAGCCGAATGTAATGGGAAATAGTTTACGAGTGCAAGATATTACTTTGTATTTCTCAATATTAAGATTAAGTTTATTAGTTGAACACCAATTGCTTATATTAGCCAAATCTTGCTGTAAATGTGTACAATCTTCAACAGTGTGTATTGAGCGAAATAATTTTATTCATCTGCGAATAATTGTGTTTGAATAGTAATAACATTTGTTATATCATCAATGAACATTAAGAATGTCAAAGGGCCTAAATTACATCCTTGAGGAACACCGGAAGTGGATTTAAAATAATTAGAGTTATTACCATGATACTGTGCATAGAACGTTCTATTTCTAAGATAAGATGTTAAAAGATTAATTAACGGGGTGGAGATGCCAAAGATTGCTATTTTATTCAGAATAATATCATGACTAATACAATCCGAACGCCTTGGCAAAAAGACTACAACATCTGCAGTGTACTGCACTGGAAGTTCTTATACGTATTAGGCATATTTTGTTCAGATAGAGAAGTTATTAATTTAAAATTTGTTAAATTTTATATTTTAATAACTTCTCTATCTGAACAAAATATGCCTAATACGTATAAAAAAGGCCTGTGAAATACAGTGCAGATGTTTTAGTCTTTAAATGAACTAAACACCTAACAAAATATTTAAATATATTTTTAATAATTTCCTATTCTTCAAAAGACTTATACACTAAAACTATCGGGCAAGTAAAATATCCCACACCTACGTAACCATGACAACATAAATAAGATACAACAAATAAATAAATAGCTATTTTATTGCAATCTTTACACTTTTTAAAGAAAGTTATCAAACAAAAGTTGTTATTTATATTAATATCTTTTATTTTGTATACTATTATATTTTCTGTAAGTCAAAGCGTTTTGGAGAAATTGCAGAATTCACCAAAAATTGCTAGCCTAAGCATGGACTTCCGGTTGGAATAATCTTTTCAAAAATAGTAGGTTTTCTAGCCAGGCAGTTTTAAGTTTCACGTTTATAGCATGGGCAGTTTTGGATGTAGAGCGATCACACACAGACGCGCGCGCCCACACAAACGGAATTCCGAAAATAGTCATACTCAACTCAGGGAAGGTCAAAAAGTTTATTTCCGTTAAATCATATATTTCTCTAAACGAATCAGAAAGCCGAGCTTTAGAAAATGCAGGATGGGGTCTTTATGTTGACATTGTCAATGCTGGAGGTTAGTTTAACGTTTGTGTTCCTCTGCAGATGCTATTAGGATTTGCAGAAGATTATAAGAGAATAATTGTAAACGTCAAACAAGAACTTATCCTTATTCGAGCTCGAAATGATAGCAATGCATACCCTAGCACAACAGAATTGAAATTTAACCTTACAAAAATCCAATGGCGTGCCCCACATATTTTTGCTTCTGATATAGAAAAGCTGAATTTGTTAAAATGCTTGAAAGCAATTAGACCCTATCACTAGCATTTAGAAGTTGAGATCTCTATGAATACCCACTACTGCCAAAAACAATGAACAAACATGGCCAGTAAAAATTACCAATCAGCTGGAAAGCCGCGTTATATTATCCTAGGATTTCAAACAGTTAGAAAAAATTATATTGATAAAAATGCTAGTGCATTCGATCATTGTAAATTAACAAATGTAAAAGTTTATTTGAATTCAGTATGCTATCCATATGATATTTTAAATTTAAACTTTGATATTAACCAATACGCACTATTGTATGAAATGTACTCCCATTTCCAAAAATCGTATTATGGTTGTGATACCGGCTCATTACTTAAAAAGGCTGTATTCAAAGAATATGCACCGCTGGCTATAATCGATTTTTCTATTCAAAATGAATCATTAAAATCAGCATCTGTAGATATCAGGCTGGAATTTGAATCGAGTGAAAATTTCCCCACCAATACAACTGCGTACTGTTTAATTTTACATGATCGTATCGTTGAATATAATCCAATGTCAGGTGATGTTAAAATGTTAGTCTAACGATGGAGCTCATTGTCGACATACAAGGTTTCAGCGCTCCATTTAGCGGTTTGGTGGCGAAAGAAGTGGCGATTCTATCGCGGGATGGAAACACTTTCTATTCAAACCACCCTATCCATAGAGTGAATTGGATAAAAAACATAAATAACAAGCAATTTGGCTACATCATAATCACCATGGGCTGAAATGGAGTAATGGCCACATTGCTTACGAAGTGATGTACGATATACTCAAGACAATTCTTCGCTAAAATTTATGTGAAAGGTGTTGAAAAGAAGGAGTTTCCAAATTGGTATGATTTACCTGCAGTAAATCATGATTTAACAGAGCAAAGCTCTTTAAAGAAATACTTTAACCATAAAACTGATTTTGCTCATACTTGTGCTCATATTTGTGCATTGAGTAATGTATATAAAATAAAAAAAATGGTTAGATGACGATGATAGTGAAGTGTTAAATATTGATTTGTAATTACTATCTTAGAAATAAAAAAGATTTTTATTAAATAAGTTTTCAATGTTTTATTAAATAACTGTTACATTTTCAGGTTATTCTAACATGAATACAATTTTTAAATATTTTTTATAAATTGACAGTTGTCTGACCTGCGTCTGTGTTCGGACATGGCTTCATCACCTTCTTTAAAATTATATAATTCAACATCGCAAAAAGCGCATTTAACAATATCTTTACAATTAGTATACTAGAATCCTGCCTTTGCCAAGTCTTCTGCTTTAATAAACACATTTGTCCATGTCTCAAAAGTTGTCAATCGATTAGTGTCTTCGCTATAAAATTCAAATTGACACATTGAACAGTTGCGAACAAGCAAACAGTCTGTGATGCAGTCACATCTGACTTGTCTAGTATCCGGATGTTTTGTACAGCGTTCATACAACATAAACTCTGGATCAGTTTGCCAGAGCTTTGGTAATTTCTCCCAAGCGAAACTAATTTCACCACGCATTCGCAATACAAATTCTTTGGGGAAAACTGCAATATCTTCGCTAGCTAATTCAGCTAGTGGGAAAACTGTCCCATTTCTTTATATCTATAATACTTTTTCACAACATTTAAGACTGGAGTGTCCAGATATAATACATAGAATAATTCAATCAACATACTTGCAGAAACTAATGCTGGATTAAATTGTTTTAAATCACTTTCGGCTGATATGAAACACATCCGGTTGATAAGATACCACATTTGGTTGATAAGATAAAAATATAGAAGCTATTTTCATTATTTACTCACATTGTTACAGTTTTAATTCTAATAATATTTTTAGTATACATTTTATTTCTTTAAATAATTTTATATCATACTTTAATCTCTCTAAGTTATGTAAAAATGCCGCACTATTATATCATCACATAGCATAATAGCTTTTGACATAATATCATCGTAAAACCATTCAAAATTAATGGCATTTATCATGTATAAATAATTGTCTATTATAAATGCCAATCAAACAATTTAGTATGTGATTGTGTTGCCAAGCATATTTCTCTTTTCCCACATTCAATCGATAGAACTTTAACATCGTTTATCGCATGATAATATAATTTGTGAATGCGTAAACTCTGATATTCAACATTATTTTTCCCATACAAATAATTCATTATCATTGAACGACGTTGTAGAAATTCGTTCCAATCACTTGCATTAAACTGTATACCATCTAATGATCTTAAATTTCCAATTCTAACAACAACTTGAAAGTTTTGTCTGGGATCGATGCCAACAGATACCCATTTACTTAGACTTTTATATAATGGATACCTATATTCCAACAATAGTCTTTTCCCATCTTGATGATCTTCTGTGTCAGGTGGTGGGGGATTGAAAACTTCTGCTACCATCTAATGGTATTAAATTTCCAATTCTAACAACAACTTGAAATTTTTGTCTGGACTTTTATTTAATGGATAACTATATGTCCACAATAGTCTTTTCCCATCTTGATGATCTTCTGTGTTAGGTGGTGGATTGAAAACTTCTGCTACTAGAGTATCTAAGTCAGTAGAGGTTGTTGATGTACCAGGTTTTAAGACATTGGCGCCTTGTGGAATGTTTTCCTTGTTGTCCATAGAAATTCGTTTTTGATCAGCTCCAAGCCCAGTTGGCATTTTTCGTTTATTTGATTCCTTCATAATTCTTAACAACTTTTAAATAATTAATAAAAAAAAAACAGTGTATGAATATTTTCTCTGACTTACCTCTATGCTGTATGGTGCACTAGTTAATAATAGTCTGTAAAGTTACCATCGCTTTTATAACCGAGAATAGTGTTCTCATTGGTCTGGTTATTTGCCCCACCCAAAAAAATCATTATCATATGTTTCACATAAATGTTCTTATCAGTTGTGATTTTATACTCTCGCACATAATGTGGGCGGCGTATGCATTTGAAGCTATCTCCGAAAGCATTGATTTGCAAAGTGCTGTTGATAATATTTCACATAAATTTGATATACTAATATGAGACGTTGAACATGTCATAATATATGATAATAAACTTGGATTACTTGAAGATTTTTTAAAGGATATGTCTAAACGTTATTCGGAGGGAATGGACATTTGTAGAGTTTATAATGCGCACAATATATCAATTGATGTGCTAATGCTTGAATTGGTGAAAATAGAACTGGGTGATTTCCTAGAAGATATAGAAAAATATCTCTGATGAGTAAATACTTCCTATAAAATATTGATGGTGTATTTCAACAACTTAAGAATCTGGTGTCGAGATTAATTAGTTATAAGCAATAGTATATGTATAATTCAATAAATGGCTACAAAAAATAAATTTTTGTATTGAATTGGTCACACTGTATTGCGAAACTATATCCACAATCGGTTTTCAGAGGTTTTTGAATCTCACTTCTGTTGGTTATTTTCCCTTCTGATCAGTTTCGGAATACATTCGGGTATCTTTGGAATCACCACAACAGCGCCATCCATTATCCAGTAGTATTGAACGCCATCTGTTGTCATGTTAGCGGCTAGCTTCAGGTCGGCCATTTTGTTTCCAGGTGGCCATTTTCTTTTTTCTTTTGAATTTCTCGCCCTGTGTCCATTTTTGAATTTCCAGCGCTGTGACGACCAATCAGAAGCCAGAGCCTGATTTTTGGGGGCATGGCTTTGTGACGTCACGACCAACCAGAAGCGTGGCCTTGAAGTGGCTCAGTATCGGATCTTATCTACTGACGTGTGCTCTTCAATATATCTCACTTCTTTCCGAAATTGAACAATCTCACATAAATAACATTGTTGAAGAATATTTCTCTTCCGTTAAATTAACACTAATGCTATTCATGTTATCGAAGCTGGAGATGCAGAACCTGTGAAACAAA
>JADQWA010000229.1:61122-80675 GCA_018344505.1 Nebria ingens riversi
TTTCCATAAAGAATGCCAACACAGTATTCTTCATATGTAAAGTATAAAAACAAATGTAAAGAGATATGGCATGTTCGTCTCTCTAATATCTATGTACGAGGAAGTGTAATGAGCTCTGCTCAAAAATAAATAAACTTTTTTTATTAAATATCAATAACGATAATTTTATGGGCGCAGTCGGTAGGACTGCATCGAAACACGAAAAATCATTGGGTGGTGAATAATAATTTTTCGCTTTGCTATCCTACAAATCTACAAAAAAAAAAGGCTAAACAGTGCCCATCTGGTCGCAAAGACACAACACGTCATCCAATTCGATCATTTACACAGAAGATTTGCTGTTTGAGAACTTCGATCACATCTTCTACACGAAGGATACCCGTTGAGTCTTGCAAGAGAGGACACCTGCCATCAACCAATTACAGCGAAGGAAGACTTGCTGTTCCACTCCTTGGATCTCGTCTCCAACAAGAGAACAACCGAACCCGGTGATGGCCGTAACATACCTATTACTATTAATATTACCACTGTAAGTTTAAATTTTTTGTATGTTTACACAAGATCTTGTAAATATATATATATATATATATATATATATATATATATATATATATATATATATTTACAAGATCTTGTGTAAACATACAAAAAATTTAAACTTACAGTGGTAACCACTGTAAGTTTAAATTTTTTGTATGTTTACACAAGATCTTGTAAAAATATATATATATATATATATATATATATATATATATATATATATATTATATATATATATATATATATATATATATATATATATATATATATATATATATATATATATCTATCGAGGGACCGATACAGTCTCATTCATACAAATATACTTATGAGCAATACTGACACAGAATCAGATAACTCTGAAAATAGTTTGAGCGATATAGAATTACCAGATTCAGAATCAGCCACACAAGAAAAACAAAACCCCATTTAAACTTAACCCAAGTAAACTAAATATAAACACAATGGCCCGTAGCACGGACAAGCTACTAAGCGTGTATTAGCGAAAAATGTTTGGTCTACTAAAAATGCGTAGCACGGACAAACGACTAAGGGCTACTAAGCATAGTTACACATAGTTACGGCGCCGATTTAATACACTCCTCAAAACAAGCTAGGACCGTGTTTAGCGGTGTATTAACATTCAAAAATGGTTCTTTAAACTTGCAATTAATTAAATATTAAATTCTCTTATCACTTAAAATAAAAACTGTTAAATGAAAATGCATATTAAATAATAAATTTATTTATTTATTTTTTTAATTGTTCTATTTCTAATTTATTTTTGTCTTTCATTTAATTCCGTAATTTCTAACTCTAATTTCATTTTCTTAGTTTCTAATTTAGCCGTATAATTTTTTATTGCTTTGGTTTCTTCATCCACCTTTATTTGCCTTATGACCGATACATGCGTTTCAGCAATTTCTCGCATTTCCTGGTCACCCTTGCTCATGTGTATTTTAAGAATTTCTTCTTCAAAAGAATTTACTCTGTTTTTGCGTCTTTTAAGACTGTTTACATACCTCAATAAACTGTCAATTTTAAAAATAGTTGTTATAACCTCTAAAATTGGTAATAAATCTGACAAGTGACAGTCATATGCGACATTGCCAATTGTATTTTCGCTTGTTTGAGTTATTAGCTAATATAGTGCTAATCGATTGTCCGTGCTATGGAAGTGACTAAAGGGTGTATTAGGCGTTACTATGGTATTAGCTAGTAGCACCTAATACAGAACTTTAGTAGCTTGTCCGTGCTACGGGCCATTGTCTATAACTACTGACAACGAATAGTAAATGCATTTAGATAAGTAATACTTATCAATATTTTAATAATTCAAGATTTTGACAAATGTGAAAATACAACGGTTGCCGCTGGGAATCGAACCCAGAGCCTCCAGATATACGCTCTGTTGCTCTACCGTTGAGCTACGTCATCCACAACGAACATCCGATGTTGCGTATTTCACACTTGTCAAAGGGGGTGTGTGACCTATGTACTTTCTAATTGAGTCTTAGACGGCAGTTACGCTATTGACATAGGCTCGTGGAATATTGGTCACCACTTGGTTCCATAAATGTGGAACTGCTACTGATGACAACGAATAGTAAATGCATTTAGATAAGTAATACTTATCAATAATTTAATAATTCAAGATTTTGACAAATGTGAAAAATACAACGGATGCCGCTGGGAATCGAACCCAGAGCCTCCAGATATACGCTCTGTTCCTCTACCGTTGAGCTACGTCATCCACAACGAACATCCGATGTTGCGTATTTCACACTTGTCAAAGGGGGTGTGTGACCTATGTGCTTCCTAATTGAGTCTTAGACGGCAGTTACGCTATTGACATAGACTCGTGGAATATTGGTCACCACTTGGTTCCATTATGGAAGTGACGTAAAGACGAAATAATTCAAAACTATAAGCAAGAACAAATAGAACTAAATAAATTACTAACTAATAGAATTAACGAAGAAAGAAAACAAGAAATAAAGAAAATGATAACCAATTAAAAATAAAAGATCAATAATTTATTAAAGAAGGACCAAGAAGAGTAAATAAATTCAAAAAACCACTATTCAAAAAAATAAAAGTGGAAAAATACGACCCCATATTCTTATATTGAAGAAAATCAGCAATATTGGGATGTAAATTTACCTAAATTTCGTTTTACTCTTTCTACCGCAGTTCATGAAGTTACTGGATTTACGCCCGCTTTTCTAAATTTTGGTCGCGAACTTTCTACTCGCGGAACAGCTTCCGTACAGAATTTACAACTGAATTTTGATTTCCGCTCCCCATATGCAACTAATCTGGCAGAAATAGAAAATCTAAACAAAATTGTAAATCAGCGTTTGATCGAAGCTAACCGTAGAAATAGTAAAATTTATAAACTGCGTCATAGGCAGGTATCTTATTCCGTTGGCGATATAGTTTGGAAAATAAATTTTCCGCTTTCTGATGCTTCTCGTTTTTATTCTGCCAAGCTCGCGCCTAAATTTATTCGCTGTAAAATTACGCAGCAATTATCTAACACTAGATATAAACTTGAGGATCTTTTTGGTCGAAAACCTGGATCTTGGCATGTTTCTACGTTAAAACCTAATGTCGAGAAATAATAACATTTAAATATTTGAAAAAAATGTATATACTCGTCCTGTTCTCTAAATTTTTATGCTGCTATAAAAAAAATCGTTCTTCTTTGTCTCTCGATTGTTTTGTGGAGGAATGCGGCGTATAACGTTATTTTGAAAATTAAAAAAATGTCAATAGCAACGAAAAAGCAGAGGTCGGTGGTTGTTATTGATTTTGGAAAAAAAAGGAACTTTGAGTAATTTTGACAGAAACAAATATCGTATCGTATCGCATTCTGTTCAGTATCTTTCTCCGTTTCGTTTTCCGTGTTATCGCTTTCACCACATTATCGTTTTCCTCGTTATCGTTCCGTTTCTTGTTCCCGTTATTGGTTTTGGTTTTCGATCGGTTACGCTACCATACTGGCACTGAAGACGCGAGGGCGTTCCATCAAAGGGACTGGCGCAGGCAGAACACCAAGTCTAAAGTCTGAACGTCTGCAGGAACAGTATAGAGTACGTATCCGTATCCTTTTCGTTGGTTTTATTTATTTATTATTTCTTATTTTTTTAATATTGCATTGGCGTTAATGCCCAGTTAAGTCTTTTTCATTTTGTAATAAATTTATGTTAACTCTTCTTGTTGCTCTTTTATTTAATTTTCGGCCAGTGACGACATATTTATAAGAAGTTTAGAGCCAAACCTACGGTAAGCTAGCCCGGCAATAAAATTACGGTAACAATATATATAAAATATATCAATCACTTGAAGAGTTTGATTTTTAAAGGATTTCTTTCAAGATTCAATTATGTTACTCAGTTACAATAAATGCAAGTAGTTTGCGGTTATGAAATAAGGGTTGGGGGTCTATATATAATATATATATATATATATATATATATATATATATATATATATATATGGCATGAACAAGTCTGGATTTATATGGAAAATGCTGGAAAAGAAGAGATGCAAATGCCAGTGGAGAGAGGCGATTTAGAAAGTGAAGGGGTGCTTTTTATATCTGTGTATTTGGACGGTGGTTGGAGTATGAGAAGTTATGTACACAACTATAATGCTGCATCGGGGGTGGTAAATAATTATTTGATATATAATTTGTATGTAAATAAAGTAAAAGTTCAATGTAAACCTTTTATTTAGGAACTGATTATTGGCAAGATAACAGGAAACTGCTATTTTTAGGAGTTAGGAATAAATATTGCTCAATATCTGCTAGGGCTGCAAATAAAAACATGGGAGTAGGAAACCATGGGTGAGATTTCGTAACTACGCATGTTATGATTTGAACTTGTTATTTATCAATTGGAATTATCAACTAGAAAGTAAATGCGGGATTCTGTAACTTCAATTTATAATTTTGGTTGGTATGTAACAAGTGAAGTAAAGCGCATTTTACACACTTACAAAATGTCAAATAATACCAATCACAGTGCTATGTTTGATTTTGCCGGCTATCTGTTGGTAGATATTCGTACTATTTCTGACGTCTTTCTGTTTATGACGGCTTCATTAATAATTAAATTTCATTTTGCTAGATCTTTTAACTATAATTCTTTAGGACTTGAGGTTACGTAAGTGTTTTTAACTGGTTAATCTACAAATTAAATATATTTCTAAATGAATGCTAACATTTTCTGATATTGAGTTTTCGTGACCTCCGTACAGTTGGTCCAACCACCACCTCCAAATTAAAAAAATATATACCAATATTATGAGCTATTTATGAGCTCTCCAAATAGAGCAGAAATAATTTTTGAGCGGCAACCCATGCACAGAAAATGGATCTTTTGGTGGCGGGGCTGGCTAATCGGCGAGTAAGCCCCACCACCTCTTAAAAATGAGAATATCTTTTTTTTAATACACCTGAATTACGAGTTATTTATGAGCTTTTCAGCTACATAAGTTTTGATTTTTGAGCCCAAGCTCTTTAGGGCCTACAAGCCTGTTTCCATATTTCCCTCAAAATTAAAGTAAATTAAAAATATCTTTATCATATAATTACGAGCTATTTATGACCTCTTTAGATATATAAGTTTTGATTGTTGAGCCCAAGCCCTATAGGGTCTAGAAACATGTTTGTTTGTTTCTCGCAGGAGAGAAGTCCATCAAAATTAAAGTAAATTTAAAATTTCTTTATTATATAATTACGAGCTATTTATGAGCTATTTAGATACATAAGTTTAGATTTTTAAACTCAAGCCCTATAGAACCTAGACGCCGTTTTCCATATTTCTCGCTCGACAGAAGTCCCTTGAAATTATATTTAATTTAAAAACTCTTTATCATATTATTTCGAGCTATTTATAAGCTCTTCAGATACATAAGTCTAAATTTCTTAGCTCAAGGCTTATGGGTCCCATCTAGGTACTCATAACTGTATGCATATATATTTATATAATATATAAATAATATTGAATAAAGAACATAATTCATTCGTGTTCGAAAGAAAATATTTTAGTATTAAGTGTTAAAATTTCAGCCTCATTCGAAATCCAGTACTGGAATCACTCGAGCGTGAAATAGGTGATGTTGCACGAGATGCATACTATATATTTTCTACGATTTTGTTTTTACTTTTATGCGTAGTTTTTATTGTTCAAAGACAAAATTTACTTCGATCAGACCCTGACATGACAGTGTGTAGAAATTAGCATACCCTTACGACGTTACTCCAGTTGAACCGTGCACAAAAGATTTGTTCTCAAAACCCCCGGTCTCATAAGAGCCGTTCCATAAGAGTCGTTCTTATAAGAGCTGTTCTAAAAACAGTCGTTTCTCGAAATTGCGTTTCATAGAACGACCGATTCACCAAATGTATATTTATACATCTGGGTATATAAAAGTCTTAAGTATAAAAATGAATTGTGATCGTATCCACTATATTCATGAAGCAGGATGGTTCATCGAGAAGATGGATAATGCCGGATTAGTAAAATTCAATTTTCCATTCGTGCTAACGTTTCGGTCGATTTTCGACCTTCATCAGAGCTGTTGATTTTATTTCAAAACAAACATTGCATAAGTTATAAAAATTGTATAAATGTTATTATTTTTTGTATAAATGTATAAAAATCTTACCATAAGAAAGAGATTGTTTTTTACTTTCTTTTACGAAGTATAAGTAAGTATTGTAATCACGAAAAAAAAATTTTCTCGAAATTTTTATGGAAATACCCCTTTTAACCTTCCCTGAATCGAGTCTGACTATTTTTGGAATGACGTCTGTGTGGTGTGTGTGTGTGTGTGTGTGTGTGTGTGTGTGTGTGTGTGTGTGTGTGTGTGTGTGTGTGTGTGTTGTGTGTGTGGCTGTGTGCGCTCCACAGGCTACACTGTTGAAGATAAAATTATGAAACTTTAAACTTAAGATTTGTATATGCCTGGGAGGAAAACCTCCTATTTTTGAAAAGCATATTCAAACCGGAAGTGCATGTTTACTTGAGTCATTTTTTGTAATTTCTGCATATCTCCGAAACGGCTGTACTTACATTAAATATAGTTACATTAACATTCAAAGATATTAGTATTCTGCACAACTTTTATTTGAAACATTTCTTCAAAAAGTACCAGTTACAAGATCTTATCTTATTGATATTGCCATAGTTACGTAGGTATGGGAAATTATATATCATAAATCGCATGTCAATTGTTTTAAATATTCAAATATTTTGACATTTAACATTTATTGTCAGTGTTACAAATAAGTTTAGTGAAAAAGCGTTACAAAGGTTAGTAAATAATTTAAAATATTATACGTATATAAATATAAATGTCCGGCCATAATAATTTTTAATAATGTGTAATGAATAATTATATTTTCTTTATATTACTATAGAATCGAACATTATAAATCTAAAATACATAGGTTTTTTTTTAGAAATCTGACAATAATCTAACTTTACCACAATTTTACTGGACATAATGAATGAAAATATTTTCTTTTAAATTTAAACATTTTATATTTTGATTTATATACTATCAAATCAAAATATACTGACTAGGTAAAAGAAAGTTTAGGGCCAATACATGGCCGATGTTTGGTATTTAAATTGTTGTTGAAAAAGTTTTGTGTTTAAATTGTGAAGCAAAATTAGGTTTATTTTTATTGATATTATATGTAAAATTTGAAAAACGAAACGTAGACATGATTTCTTTGCGAAGCAATACAAACACAAAAAACACATACGTGTGACTGTACGTTAAGTCGACTTTGCAGTGGTTTGATTTTTCAAACATATTATTATACTGTAAAGTGCTAATAAGTTTTTTATGTTGTCAGGAATCGTAAAAGAAAGTAAAAAAACCATAAATATGATTGCTCTACACAAATTAAAGAAAAAACTGCCTTAAGTTATCATAGCATACATTATGAACACCGTTTCGATTTTGACAATGTCCAAATATTGGACAGAGAAAATAATTACAGAAAACGCAATTTTCTGGAAATGGTTCATATTTTTAATAACAAACATTGCATTAATTATAGAATGAACACTGATAACTTAAGCAAGGTTTTTCAAACATTTTAAAATATAAATTCAAACAAAAATAAAAGAAACAGATTAACACAAATAATAAGAATTTATACCAAACAATTTTAAATACTACAATGAAATTGTTTTGCTACGTCCAATATACACCCCCATCTACCAACTATGTTTAGAATTAAATATAAAAATAAAAGAAGAATGTTTTATAACGTATGTCATTGTGCACTACACACATGTAAAAAAACTTGTCATTTTATATATGTTTGAAAAAATCAAACCACTGCAAAGTCGACTTAACGTACAGTCACACGTATGTGTTTTTTGTGTTTGTATTGTTTTCGCAAGAAATCATGTCTACATTTCGTTTTTTAAATTTTGCATATAATATCAATAAAAATAACCTAATTTTGCTTCACAATTTAACACAAAACTTTTTCAACAACAATTTAAATACCAAAAAACAATCTATTTCTTATGGTAAGATTTTTATACATTTATACAAAATAATAACATTTATACAATTTTTTATAACTTATACAATGTTTGTTTTGAAATAAAATCAACAGCTCTGAGGAAGGTCGAAAATCGACTGAAACGTTAGCACAAATGGAAAATTGAATTTTACTAATCCGGCATTATCCATCTTCCGATGAACCATCCTGCTTCTTAAGTATAAAGTTTCATAATTTTATCTTCTACAGTTTTTTGTTGTAGATCGATCACAGACGCACAGACAGAACACACAGACGTCATTTCGAAAATGGTCAGAAACAGGCTTCTAGACCCTATAGGACTTGGGCTCAAAAATCAAAACTTATGTATCTGAAGAGCTCATAAATAGTTCGTAATTTATGATAAAGAAATTTAAATTTACTTTAATTTTGATGGACTTCTCTCTTGCAAGAAATATCAAACATGCTTCTAGACCTTATAGGGCTGGGGCTTAAAAATCTAACTTATGTATCTGAAGAGCTCATAAATAGCTCGTAATTATATGATTAAGAAATTTGAAATTTACTTTAATTTGAGGGACTTCTCTCTTGCGAGAAATATAGACATGCTTCAGACCAGTGATTCCTAACCTTTTTTTATCATACTCCACCTAAGTCTTTCTAAATTCTGATGCCGTTCTATGTAACATATACATATTTTTTATATTCAAAAATTGAATTATTTTCCTAAATGAAGCCTAATTCTACTTGTTCAGGGCACAAGACTTGGGTTTTAGGAAGAAATCACTAGGAAATTATTAAGAAGAGAAAAACAGTAAGTAAATGTTCAAAACATGTAAAAGACAACTAAAATTCAAGTACAAAATAATTTATTTGAAATATTTTTTCTATCATATTTTAATTTTTAGTAATTATTATTTAATTGTTTAATAATTTCAAACATTCAATGTGATGTCACTTCTAGATGAGTGTACTAAATTTAGTGAGACCTTTGTGCTTGATGCTTGCTGCAGAGAGATTTTATATTTGGCTCCAATCTAGTTAGCTTCAGTCTCAAGTCTCCCCGTTTTGTGATAACCAGTCGCTTTCTTTTCTTTACTAACAAATCATTTACGGCACCAAATCCACATTCACTTAATATGAAGATGGAAACGATAACAATAGCTCTCTTACAAAGTTGGTTGAATTTGGGTATTTCATTTCTTTTTCATCACAAAGCCATGCCATCGTTCCTTTTATATTGAATAAAGTTTTAACTGAATCATCATTTTATTTGCATTTCTGAGAGTTCGTCTGGGTACTGCATTGAAACATCAGACAAATTCACTACATTGGCTGCATCATCCAGGTTGGAAAATCAATTTGTTTTAAATCAGAAAATCTTTCTTTTAATTACGAACAGAATTTTCAGATGATCGACAATAACAAGGACAGCGTTATCAGGCACTTCACATTTTTGCAGCCAATGAAACTGTTAAAAATGTTTGTTTACAAATATATTTTTGAATAATTCAATAAATGCAATGAAACCAAATATCTTCGCTTTTGGATCGACGAGAATTTTATTTTTCCTTGAAGTTGTTTATTTAATATATTTAGTTTTTAAAAGATATCGACTAAATAACTCACAAATGCTTTACAATCGACCGTTAACAGATGCTTCATTTCAGGTTTGTCACGTAAAAAGTCACTAATAGTATCAAATAGTTCCATAAATCTTTTCAAAGCAGTTCCCTTTAGAGAGCCACCTTACTTCAGTGTGAAGTAAATGTCTCACCTGGTCTGCATTTTGTTCTTCACAAAAAAGCTTGAAAAGACGCTCACATTTGGTATTAACTTTAATGGCATTGACACACTTTATAACTGATTTTAGTATTTCATTAAGAACAGGCGAAATATTTTTAGTTATCCCTATGAATAACATAATGCACAAGAAGCATTTCTGGATTCTCATGTTTCATCAATTTTTAGCAGACATTTTTCTTGGCCATCATATTAGGAGCTCCATCTGCAGCACAAGATGTTATATTTTTCATTGGTATATTATTGACATTTAAGTAATTGTTTAGCTTATATATATATATAATATATATATATATATATATATTTTATATATATATATATATATTTTATATATATATATATATATTATCTATATATATATATATATTATATATATATATATATATACGAGTATATATATATATATATATATATATATATATATATATATATATATATATATATATATATATCTTTGGAGGTAGTGGTGCTCTCTAATGATTTACAAAATAACATTTCTTCAGAAAAATCACCTATATCAATATATCTTACGTAAGTTATCAGTTCGGCTTCACTATCTCTCATTTTCACTGAGAATTTTCTTGTTTCAGCTTTCCAAGAAGTTGTATTTCAATATCTTCACTCATTTCACCTATTCTTCTGCTAATAGTATTGGCCCGTAGCACGACAAGCTACTAAAGTTCTGTATTAGGTGCTACTAGCTAATACCATAGTAACGCCTAATACACCCTTTAGTCACTTCCATAGCACGGACATTCGATTAGCACTATATTAGCTAATAACTCAAACAAGCGAAAATACAATTGGCAATGTCGCATATGACTGTCACTTGTCAGATTTATTACCAATTTTAGAGGTTATAACAACTATTTTTAAAATTGACAGTTTATTGAGGTATGTAAATAGTCTTTAAAAGACGCAAAAACAGAGTAAACTCTTTGAAGAAGAAATCCTTAAAATACACATGAGCAAGGGTGACCAGGAAATGCGAGAAATTGCTGAAACGCATGATCGGTCATAAGGCAAATAAAGGTGGATGAAGAAACCAAAGCAATAAAAAATGATACGGCTAAATTAGAAACTAAGAAATGAAATTAGAGTTAGAAATTACGGAATTAAATGAAAGACAAAAATAAATTAGAAATAGAACAATTAAAAGAACAAATAAATAAATTTATTATTTAATATGCATTTTCATTTAACAGTTTTTATTTTAAGTGATAGAGAATTTAATATTTAATTAATTGCAAGTTTAAAGAACCATTTTTGAATGTTAATACACCGCTAAACACGGTCCTAGCTTGTTTTGAGGAGTGTATTAAATCGGCGCCGTAACTATGTGTAACTATGCTTAGTAGCCCTTAGTCGTTTGTCCGTGCTACGCATTTTTAGTAGACCAAACATTTTTCGCTAATACACGCTTAGTAGCTTGTCCGTGCTACGGGCCATTGTATTTAGTTATTATTAGTATAAACTGGGGTAAAATGTGGAGACCGCTCTACTAAAATTGTTTATTACATTCGCGCTAATACTGGGTTCCTAACTATGAATCATTCGTGCGATTGTATTTACCCCAACTCTTATCTACTTTAGATAGGCGCGTGCTATGCGAAATACGAATGATTTTTAACTCGCCCTAAAAAAAGTAATAAACGTATTTATTTTTAAAATAAATTTTAAATGTATTGAATTGTTTTTGTGTTTCCCGGCTTGCGCGATGCTTTGTATAATACTTTATTGATTACTATATCATTGTTGATTTAATTGTTACTTAGATTATTTTAATTATAGTGCAATAATAGTTATTTATACAGAAATTCGACATGCCAAAGTTTAGGCAACAGCTCGCCGACGCCGAGCATACTTCTTATAATAATCAAGGAATAAAGATATCTTTGATTGACAGCCAATACTAACAGCTCGCCGAATATCTAATGTTTATATTATTCAAGATATAAAATAGATATCTTTGATTGATTACGCTATATTGCCATTGTTGATTTGATTGTTACTTTGATCATTTTAATTATAGCACAAATATTCTTTATTCGTTCAGAATCTCGCCATGCCAAATTTTAAGCATTGGTCGACGGCGAGCTCTGAGCGTTTATTTATAGTATTATGTTTCAAAATATATATATATATATATATATATATATATATATATATATATATATATATATTATATATATATAATATATATATATATATATATATATATAAAAATATAAATTTTATCCTCAGAGCTCGCCTTTGGCCAATGCCTAAAATGTGGCATGGCGACATTCTGAATAAATAAAGAATATTTGTGCTATAATTAAAATTATCAAAGTAACAATCAAATCAATAGTTTGCAAATAAATTATAATTATGAAAGAAAGAAAAAATAACATCAAATATTACTCGGATGAGTACAGTCGTAAACTCGACCGAATATTTACCATTTATTGAAATAAATCATATGAATATGAGTCACAGTTTAGTGACTCTTTGAATTTTGAGATAACATTTGCTTCTTGCGTTCATACGCAGAAACAAGTTATTTGACTTTTATTGAATATTTTCTAAATTCAAACAAATATTTATTATTTTTATCTATCTGTACAGATAAGATAAGAATACAATTGTGAGATAACAAATTTTCGTTTGTTTTTCCGCTTCATCTAGTGGTGAATTTCTCAAGTTCACACTATGGATACAAACTATTAGGCTTAGTTCCTCTTAACTTTTTTTAGCATAGACGCCACCACCTTTCAGCTAGGTATATTCAAAAAATCTTAGAATCGCAAAAATGCTATAAAATTAGAAATAAGCTATTTTTACGCAATAATAAAAGATATTTCGTTGAATAAAATATAAGGAAGTTATTTCGAACACATTGGTAGCATAGTTTTGGTCTTAATACCATAAAAATTACAAAAAAACCATTTAATCCAAAATATCTCAAATTTGGCCTGATTTAAAAACTAAATAAAAATACCATAGATGTGTATTTGTATAAAGAATGCATGGTAAAAATTTCATCAATATTTCTTTTGTATTATTGGAGATAAAAAATAAAAACCCCCAAAATAGGCACTTTTTCATAGTTTTTATTTTTTTTCTCCAATAATACAAGAGAAAAAATGATGAAATTTTTACCATACATTCTCTATACAAATACACATCGAATGGTATTTTTTAAAAAATTTTAAAACAGGCACAATGTTTAAGCGAGCTTGATGGTTGACCTTAAGCTATTTATACTATTGTACAATAATGTAAGATTGTCTATCCTTAAATTGGGTTCGCCTGTTGGGTAGAGCATTAATAATAAATAAATAAATATATAATATTTTACTTCAATTCAAAACACGTTTACATTAAAACTACGTACAAGTATAATTTCTCATACCTACATAACCATGGCAACATAAATTAGATATAAAAAATAATCAAATAGCCAATTTCTTGTAATCGGTATACTTTTTGAAGAAACTTTTCAAACAAAATTGGTTCCTAATATTTATATTTTTCATTTTGTGTACTATTATATTTTCTGTAAGTCAAGCCGTTTTGGGGACACAAGTCTATAGTAACATGTTTTATGTTTATAGCAATGGTAGTTTTTGCAGAAGAGCGTTCACACACCCACACGCCACACACACACACGCACACGCACACACACACACACACACATACACACACACACACACAACATATAAAACCCCATTTTACAATCAAAGATTCGTCAATACATAAAACTTAAATCTACTTACAAACTAAGTTTTTTATACTATATGATTTATGTGATACAGTTTGGTGTTAGTGGCGTGTTTTTGTTAGAATGAAAAATGGGGGGAGAATGCGTGTATTAGTATTGTTAGTATGCATGTTATGTTACTGGCTCGTGATACGGTTCCGAGAAAATGGGCTGTGTTTGATAATGGAGCTTGTGCGTTGGTGGGTGATCCGTGTTACATTGGCGTATGGCGGCGAGGTGTCTTGTGAGTGGGCTTGAATTTAATTATGTGGTGTAAAATTTGTGAAATGTCTAATACGTGTTGTGCAAGTGGCGTGATTTGAGCGAATTCGTGTAGATCTCTAAGTGTTGTTTATCTACCGAAGTTGGTAGCGAGTCTCAGGCACTTGTACTGAAGGCACTGCTGTTTGCAGAATGCATAAATGGTGCATTGCACCAGACAGGGGCTGCGTACGTGATGATGGGTCGAAATATGGATGTATACATTAGTAATTTGTTTTTGACGGTGATTGTGCTGTTATGATTTAGGAGAGGGTGGAGATTACGGATTACTAATTGAGCCTTGGCGAAGGATTTGGAGAAGTGGGGTCTGTATCTGAGGGTTCTCCCAGATACTTTACGGTAGGGGAAGCGATGATGAGTTTGTTGTGCAGTACGATTGGTGTTATGATTTTAATGTTTGAGTATTTACGTGAGAAGACAAAGACCTTGGTCTAATCGGCGTTGATGGTAATTTTCGATCTCTTATACTTTGACGGTGTGAAGCGGCAGTCTTGCCACCCTGCCAGCGAGACTGATAACGTTGGAATCTTACAACGTCATAAAATAAAGGCATACGCTGATATACTATTTTAGCTTCTTTACTGTATTTATAGTGAACATTTTACAGTTTATGATATCTAAATATATGACATCGTTACCATATGTAATTTTAAACCGGTGAGTAATAATAATTGTAGTATATTGTCCAAGGGAGCAGTACATTTCTGTGGCAAAAAATTATCGTCTTAGTAACACAGATATCATAATATTTCGAAATTAATTACCAATTATTCCATATGCATATGTCACGGTTAGATCAGTAGCGATAAGAAAGCTACAAATACTGAATATCCTACTTGAAAGAAATTATTATTATTATTATCTTGTTAATTTGAAATCTTTTTATGACATTTTTGGGAACATTTCATAAACATGTGACGTCATGATTAGAAAGATCCTTTCTCTTGATATTGACGAGAATAATTAAATTTGAAATCTGTTAATGAGATTTTTGAGAAAATTAAATAAATATGTGACACTATGTTAAAAAATCACTTTTTTCTTGACTTGGACCAGTATGATTAAATTAGAGATCTATTCATGACTTTTTTTTAAATACTAGAAAAACCTATAAATATGTGACGTCATGATAAGAACATACCTTTCTCTTGACTTTGACTGGCGCCAGTCCCTTATTACACTTTATAATGATGGGCGGCCAAACCGCTCTAATTACTACTGTTATGATCAATACTTGATGATAATGGTAAGTTGATATTAATATAGGTGTTGTTTATTAAAATACTGCTGGTGCATGCCATTTCATGATTTGAATGGACCTTTCATTCGACCATGACTGGCACCAGTCGATAATTTTGCTTCCGAATAGCGGGTGGCCAAACCACTTTTACTACACATCATATGCTGTAGCAAAAAATAATCCACCTGTTTTCTTATTAAAACTTTTACATTGGAGATTTCTTCCTGCTTACATTCCTTCTCGATTCACTTTATTATCTTATTTGCAATAATTTGCATATTTACTATCGTAACTGTTTGTTGGTCTGGTATAATCTGTCCAAAGCTACCTTCCTATTGCGCTTCTTTTCATATCGCGTAAAATATTATTCTCCGTATGTCTGCAGTTATTGTTGGTCGTGAAAAGACATTATATACTCCGCTGAAGAGTGTGCTGTTTGTCCTCCGGGAGTGAATTATACCTCACTTATTGCTCCCTTGACTTATAATAGACTATTTCATTTGCAGTACTTTAAAACGGCTTCTACATTCTACCTGCAGAAATATTTATGAATGTTCATTCCTAGACATGTTGAATCTAAAAACAAATTATATTATAAGTTAAATGTTTATGTATTGAAATAGAATGATGAATACCTGGCATTACGTGGAGGCTTTGGCGGTTTTGATGACAACCTGGGGGCTATGCTACGTGAAGCTAGGGTTGAATCCGCTGTTGGTGCAAAGTTATCAGCCGTGGCATCTATAGACCGATTGCCAGTGTTAGCTGACGGAGAATTGCCAAAGCTTCCTCTAGGAGGACAGTCAATTGCACAATCCGTAGAAGCTCAACTTCCTCCGTACCCGAAAAACATGACAGCCAAAGATGGGGAGTGGCAAATAGTAAATGGAACGAGGTATACAAAATATAGATTTTATTTTATTAGAATATGCTTGTTAAGATTAAGTGTGGTATTCATGCCTCCTTTTGCCGGCCGTTTGTGACTTATTTATAGTTTAATTATTATTAAGATAAAGTTTTATATTAGAGTGCTCTCATTTTGAGATTTTATAAATATGCTATTTGTATAGTATTTATGTAAATACTATTTGAGGGTTGAATAGACTGCTTTGTGAGACAGAAAACCTTGAATGTATTTAGCGCAGCAATAGATTCCGTCAGTTAATTTAGAGCGCGATTATAGAAAGTGGAACTGTTGTAAATTTCTACTTAAATTGCCATTATTTTGTCTCATAAGACTTATTAAAAACTAATATGGATATGTTCTAGAGTAGTAGGAATAATGTTTACTGCAGACAAATTTCAATTACTCTGTTGCCCGGTTTGGCCAACATTGAAAGTATTGGTTAATAACAATTCGGCGAATAAAAATTATGGGTCTAATATCTTATTTGACGTTTCACCAACTAAAATAGTACAATAAATTACTATTAACTGTGTATTAGTATATTTGACAGGTTTTCTTACATATTGGCCTTATCGTATAATTTCACGGCAGTAATAAGCTTTATTAAGCTGTTGTGATCTGTGAAAATTGTAAACATGGCTTCTAGAGAATGGTGCACTAACCACGAAAGGTATTGGAGTCATGTAGGTGGCAGCATTAATAAGAAATTTAAGAATTTCAATAACAATTTTCTTGTAACTGGTACTCTTTTTCAAGAAATGTTTAAACAAATCTTGTGCAAAATATAAACTCCTATTAATTCTGACTATATTTCTTGTAAGTGCGGCCGTTTTGGAGATATTGCAAAAACCGCAATAAATTACTTCTGGTTTGAATATACTTTTCTAAAATAGGAGGTTATTTTGCCAGCTATATACAACTCTTAAGTTTGCTTTAAGTGGCCCGTCTTCGCGCAAAAGAAGTAGTTTGGTATTTATGCAATTCGTGCTGCACGCAGGACGTACAAAGGGTTCGAGGGGGTGCTAAGAAAGTAGTGATGCATCATTTCAATGCATTGGGCTATGCTTCACCAACTAGTTTTGTATAATTTATTGTTATATTTCGAGCCAAGAGATAACTGTTATTTTTGCAAAATAAAATTAAAAATTACAATTAATAACCTATCTAAAAATGATTAACATCATTCAAATATTTTTTTTTCGACGTCAAATTATTGAGATCAACATTATTTGGAATTTAGGATTTTAATAAGTCTAAATAAGCTGACATCGCCACAACATGACTTTTTTATAAATAGTAGGCATATTCTATTTAGATAGGAAGGAAACTAAAATACAAATACTGAAAAATTCTATTATAGTATTTTAGAAATTAACAGGATTTTTTTTTCAATTAAATGTAATTCCTAACATAATTTTTACAAATACCTAATATTTTAAACAACCTTCAGAACACGTTCTCCGTCAATTTATTTATGATAGTTATTGTCAAATCCCAAATCAATTGCATCTACTTTATATAAATTAAATAAGTACACCAACATCCTCATCGAATTTCTAGGAGAACGGGGATTAATTATTTCTGGAAGAATGCATTGATGATAAAATGATATTGAGTTTTTTCTCCATTGTAGTTTTCCAGAACTCATCATCTCTATCATTTGTTTCTAATGATATGCCTTTCGGTGTCCAAATTACAAATATGCCATACTTTCTATTTGTTATTCTCAGTTGCCTTTGGAGCTGGTAATAATAATTGTGATTTTTTTAGGTGCTATTTTTGATCAGCAAAAGTATTATATTTTATTTTGAGTGACTGCCTCGATAGGTGTTAAATCTCATGCCGAAAATAGGCACTTTATTTCAACAATTCCATATTCTCCTATCAATCCGTCGGGCGTAGCTCCTAGCGATGGATACTCTGCATCGATATAGAACCCTGCATTTTGATCGTTAGACTTGATTTCTCTGAAAATTGTTCCTTTGCAAATAGTTCCTTTTCAATTTCATATCTTTTTGCTGGATTTCCAAGAAAAGTGTCATACATCATCGGAAATACAACAGATCTGCATGAAGTATTTCGACGCAATTTACGCACTTGCTCAAAATATGATGCAGTCAGCCTTAGCTTCCTTTCTGTCTGCCAAACCTTACTCTATGAATGTAATATAGTCTCTGAAAGCAAAATTTCTCGTTCATTAGTTTACAGTAGAGAATACAATTTTTTCTTTAAATTTCAAATGCGTCGTTGGTCTTACACGTCGACAACTAGGCCATAACTTTGATCATGCTTTGTTATTCGCCTTTTCTTACGCATTCAGTTTCGGCGTATTGACACCAGTTTTTCATTTTGCCGCCTTTACAAGGTTTCGTATCGTTCTATGTATTTTCCAGAATTCCTATTTATCAACTTCAAATGTAAGCGGCTGTGAAATTCATTATTGGTATTGAACACCACAACAGCTGCTTGACATCGGAATTGGTATGAATTTCTTAAGCAAAAATGAACTTTTATACCCGCCACAAATTTAGCCACAGTAGAATTATAATGTTCGGCATCATTTGTTACATTGTGAATCAAACTGGGAGCTTGATTAATCGAAACATTAATTGCACTATATAAATCATGCTATATTCCATTTAATTTTAAATCGTCTATTATTTTTAGTTCGTGACATATTACTTGTCGCAGTAATAGGCTGCACAATTTTTATGTATGCCAAATATATGCGTAGGTCCATTTTAATGTCTTGTATTAATAACTTAATTTTATTTCCCTGAGAATTTGTTTCCGCGCTTCGATGAGATATTGCTCCAAATACAGCATTTCTCAATCGTGCTGATTCGCTGTCGATTTTATTTCTTAGAAAGACCGGAACTTTTCCTACGTTGTTAGAACATTTTTTAACGATATCATTTAAGCGGCAGAGTACCTTCGCAAAATATGATTTGCGCAATCAATTTTTTCTTTTGTAAATTCAATACCGTAGGGAGCAGTTTTTCTTAAATTGCTCATAACACTGCTATCACTGTCGCCAATTACTCTGCCATATTTAAGTTCATGCATTTGTAAACTACACTTCAAGCCTTCTGCAATTATATCTAATTCCATTCCATTGGATGAAGCTGCCCAGTTTTTGTAGCAAATGTGTTCCTTGTCGCTCTTTTGCTGACTGCATATGGAGCAGTAGGAATTTCGAACACCTACAAGAAGCACTAATTTCGTTTTGAAACCAATTATGCACGCCTAGTGAAATGAAAACAAATAAATATTTTATTAGATAACAATGGCATATCTATGATATGCTAATTATTTAAGTATGCATCATTCTCGATAGAGAATTATAATTGGTCTTGTATGATTTCTTGGCCCAAGCTCCATCCATAACAACTGTCATTATTGAAATTCCATCAGCTCCAACTTCCCCATCTTGAACGGCCAATTATACTTCTTTTCTACCAGCTTCAAGCATGCACTCCAGTGATCAGTAGGGGCGATT
>JADQWA010000023.1:0-90000 GCA_018344505.1 Nebria ingens riversi
TCAACACATGGCCGATGTTTTATTCTTTATATTTGTACATACATACATAAAAATTATAACAAATATTCTGCAATGGAATCCGTGCAGTGATTATTACACGATTGCAACGGTACACATAGTAACTTAATCTAATGGTACTACATACAAACATACATACCATACCAGTACACATTGATAGTCACAGTGAAACATGATTGTAACGTAACCGCAATATGCAATTAATAAAATTTACCCATTCATTTGATACACCATGATTTATTGGCGTGTTATTTAACTGTGTATACCTACACTGTAAAATCAAACAGTCGTTAAGTCAACAAACGAAAATTAATGCATAAGGTATATTATTTGTTCCATATTGGAAAAATATATACATAAATACATTAGATTGTTGGGTTTGGAAGGGATTTCAAACGCACCCCTCCTCCCCCCCCCCACCCTTCCATACACGCTGATTGAAATAATATCCAGAATTCGATTGGAGAATTATTTTTCTACGCGAGACTGCACACAATATTGGATTTTTAATGAATTATGTATTTGATCATTACGAAAAAATTCAATTCCACCACATTTGATATACCTACCTATATTTCCAGGTTTTGCTTATCGCACCAAATTTATGTTATTTTACTAATAAAACAAAAAATACCGATTTGCTATGCACACACACATACACTAACGACGTACTTTTCCATTCTCTAACCTCTAGCAAACTGTTGGACATAAATACATATTTATGATGACAGGATGATGTCAATGAACCTTCATGGAAATCTAATTTTTGTTCAATATACTACCTCTACTAAGAATAGCATCATCGTCTCTGACATAGACAACTCCATTCCATTATATCTCTACTCCGCTCCGGACTAGAACATTTTCTTATCGGTTTCTAAACATGACCTCCACCTCCTCCTCCTCCTCCTCCTCCTCCTCCTCATCATCATCATCAGTATTGAGCGTGCTGCCAGCGAAACTAATGACAACTGGGGGAAACATTCATTGCCACCCTCTCTGGTATAGGTATAGTGAGTGGGTTTCCGGACAGTTTTGAACACATGTAAGAAATGGTCCAGAGTCTTGTTAGTCGCACTCGCGGCATCGCACCGTCGCGTCGGTCGGTTGGCAAGATTAGGCGTCAACTTGACAAACTGGAAGGATTTTCTTGGATTACCACAGGATATACTAACAAGAAAGATCTTCGGGTGTCCGCCACACACCACTGCGTCTTCAATTTTAGTTTAAGATGAACTAGATTTCGTCAACAAAGTAATTACTTTGTGGGACCGCAATAAATATCTTGCAAGCCTTCAATAAACTTTACTTTACATTATCATCACACACACACACACACACACACATTTCTAGATCTTTAGATTTCTTTGAAAACAAATAAAAAATACAGAAATATGTCTCTAATAGTTTTACCATAAATATATATATTTAATATGTTATGTGGTTACTAGTTAAATAATGTATATTATGTTTGAGAATACATCTTGAAAGTAATAAGTAGGTATATTAAATAATTCAGTAGTAGGTATACACAATGTAGCGCGTTCTGAAATATAAAATGAGAGCAGACAACATTAATTTATTCGCGCATAACATACAAGATTTGAAACTTTATACAGAGCTCAAAACAAAAGAAGCTTACAATAATGAATATAGTTTTACAACTGGAATCATTTTACACATACTGTATTTATAAATGTGTTACATAACTTATAATACTTAAATGAAATTAAAGAGAAGAAGAAGAAGAAGAATAAGAAAGCCCCTCCCCTATCCCATCCCGTATTTATCTAGAAGTAAAGTCGTTAATAGTAATTCTATATTTCCATTAATTAGGTCGGTCGTTGGTTGGTTGGCGAAAACCGAAAGCAGTGATAGAATCGTGTGCTTTCGTTTATCTGGTGCAAATGTCCATCTTGTTGTTTAAGTCTTAAGTCGAAGTTTGTTCGCCGCGCACACTACGATGCTGTGTGGTAATCAGTATAAATGACTGACCGAAATGAGCTTGAGTTCGGCCGCACACCGTCAATCACTGTCGTTCGTTGGCGGAGAACGAGGTCTTATAGACACTTTCTTCCCTAAAACGTTATTCAGTGGAAGATCGTTCTCATCGTCGTCTTCTTCTTCTATGGTTAATATTTTAATTACAAATTTATGTAAATCAATGTTCGTTTTTGAATCTATTTCGTGTGATTATTATTTGGTTAAAAAAAAAGAATATAATGTACGTATATAAGTTGGTTGAATTAGGACGGGATGAGCAGAGTAGTTATCTTGAATGTTTCAAATGTTCACCCTAATCAAGAGAGAGTATTGTAGAAATGTCGGTTCTTCCTTCATCGTTCAGCAGACAAACTTCCTTAATTATAACTCTGGCTTGGGCTGGAGTTCATTTATTTTAATATTGACAGTTTGATCAACTTTTCACTCTCTGTGTCTGTGAATTAACTTGTTTATTTTTTCATTCAAAATACATTTTACCAAAATAGGTATACCTATTTATATATAAAATTTATAGATTTTTTTCACATTTCTCAAAAGTTACAAAATATTATACCTACCTACATACTATACCTACTTTAATCAACATATAATTCATTTTAACAATTTCAATGAATGCGCTATTTTTAATACCATTAGTTTTTTAACACGCAATTCCATAATTATATTTAGAAAAAAAAAGAAACCTTTATTTATCTCATTTCATTTGTCAAATATTTACTTAATATCTCGATCAATAAATTATGCTTCCGTCCGTGAATCTAGAGACCTCGACCGGATTCTCCACGTACTAAACAGGAAATTGAAAAGCTCGCGGTTGTAGGTACTTCACTCTATCGGAAAAGCGCTGAAGTTTTTCAGCAACCCGGGAAAAGCTCTGCAGTTGTTAACGCTACTTGTGTATAGATCGGATCAAGATAATTTTTAGCGTTTTCCTTTGACAATGTTGCAACTTTCCATGGTTGCACCACTTATCTAAGTTAATTACAAGAGATAGCAACTATAGCAGATTCTGTTTCCGGTTTGTAGTCACTCTAGACGAAGTATAAATCACCACAGGACATCCTACAGTCGTCCAGTGGTATAATAGTGTAACAATTGCTACATTGATCCAAACATTTTAGAATATGGTTGTCTGTTTAACTGGCTTTACATTAATGTTACTATCCTGACCAAACATAGGGCCTCCCAATTAGCCTGAACAATCTAGTTTACATATAGAATTGCTTAGAATCTTAAGATCTACTACACAATGTCTTGCAAAAATAAATAGATTACACGCTTAGCTAAATTGGATTGATATGTATTCTTTTTGCTGCCAATTGGAGTATCCACGGAAAACCATAAAAACGTTAATACTAAAATTGTCTGAAATCGCATAAAAATAACAAGGCTATATATATATATTTGTTTTCTTAATTGCCTCCGATCTGGGGGTTGTTTCGTTAGTCGTATACATACATACATACATACATACATATATACATCCATACATACATACATACATATATACATCCATACAAACATACATACATACATACATACATACATACATACATACATACATACATACATACATACAGACAGACAGACAGACAGACAGACAGACAGACAGACAGACAGACAGACAGACAGACAGACAGACAGACAGACAGACAGACAGACAGACAGACAGACAGACAGACAGACAGACAGACAGACAGACAGACAGACAGACAGACAGACAGACAGACAGACAGACAGACAGACAGACAGACAGACAGACAGACAGACAGACAGACAGACAGACAGACAGACAGACAGACAGACAGACAGACAGACAGACAGACAGACAGACAGACAGACAGACAGACAGACAGACAGACAGACAGACAGACAGACAGACAGACAGACAGACAGACAGACAGACAGACAGACAGACAGACAGACAGACAGACAGACAGACAGACAGACAGACAGACAGACAGACAGACAGACAGACAGACAGACAGACAGACAGACAGACAGACAGACAGACAGACAGACAGACAGACAGACAGACAGACAGACAGACAGACAGACAGACAGACAGACAGACAGACAGACAGACAGACAGACAGACAGACAGACAGACAGACAGACAGACAGACAGACAGACAGACAGACAGACAGACAGACAGACAGACAGACAGACAGACAGACAGACAGACAGACAGACAGACAGACAGACAGACAGACAGACAGACAGACAGACAGACAGACAGACAGACAGACAGACAGACAGACAGACAGACAGACAGACAGACAGACAGACAGACAGACAGACAGACAGACAGACAGACAGACAGACAGACAGACAGACAGACAGACAGACAGACAGACAGACAGACAGACAGACAGACAGACAGACAGACAGACAGACAGACAGACAGACAGACAGACAGACAGACAGACAGACAGACAGACAGACAGACAGACAGACAGACAGACAGACAGACAGACAGACAGACAGACAGACAGACAGACAGACAGACAGACAGACAGACAGACAGACAGACAGACAGACAGACAGACAGACAGACAGACAGACAGACAGACAGACAGACAGACAGACAGACAGACAGACAGACAGACAGACAGACAGACAGACAGACAGACAGACAGACAGACAGACAGACAGACAGACAGACAGACAGACAGACAGACAGACAGACAGACAGACAGACAGACAGACAGACAGACAGACAGACAGACAGACAGACAGACAGACAGACAGACAGACAGACAGACAGACAGACAGACAGACAGACAGACAGACAGACAGACAGACAGACAGACAGACAGACAGACAGACAGACAGACAGACAGACAGACAGACAGACAGACAGACAGACAGACAGACAGACAGACAGACAGACAGACAGACAGACAGACAGACAGACAGACAGACAGACAGACAGACAGACAGACAGACAGACAGACAGACAGACAGACAGACAGACAGACAGACAGACAGACAGACAGACAGACAGACAGACAGACAGACAGACAGACAGACAGACAGACAGACAGACAGACAGACAGACAGACAGACAGACAGACAGACAGACAGACAGACAGACAGACAGACAGACAGACAGACAGACAGACAGACAGACAGACAGACAGACAGACAGACAGACAGACAGACAGACAGACAGACAGACAGACAGACAGACAGACAGACAGACAGACAGACAGACAGACAGACAGACAGACAGACAGACAGACAGACAGACAGACAGACAGACAGACAGACAGACAGACAGACAGACAGACAGACAGACAGACAGACAGACAGACAGACAGACAGACAGACAGACAGACAGACAGACAGACAGACAGACAGACAGACAGACAGACAGACAGACAGACAGACAGACAGACAGACAGACAGACAGACAGACAGACAGACAGACAGACAGACAGACAGACAGACAGACAGACAGACAGACAGACAGACAGACAGACAGACAGACAGACAGACAGACAGACAGACAGACAGACAGACAGACAGACAGACAGACAGACAGACAGACAGACAGACAGACAGACAGACAGACAGACAGACAGACAGACAGACAGACAGACAGACAGACAGACAGACAGACAGACAGACAGACAGACAGACAGACAGACAGACAGACAGACAGACAGACAGACAGACAGACAGACAGACAGACAGACAGACAGACAGACAGACAGACAGACAGACAGACAGACAGACAGACAGACAGACAGACAGACAGACAGACAGACAGACAGACAGACAGACAGACAGACAGACAGACAGACAGACAGACAGACAGACAGACAGACAGACAGACAGACAGACAGACAGACAGACAGACAGACAGACAGACAGACAGACAGACAGACAGACAGACAGACAGACAGACAGACAGACAGACAGACAGACAGACAGACAGACAGACAGACAGACAGACAGACAGACAGACAGACAGACAGACAGACAGACAGACAGACAGACAGACAGACAGACAGACAGACAGACAGACAGACAGACAGACAGACAGACAGACAGACAGACAGACAGACAGACAGACAGACAGACAGACAGACAGACAGACAGACATACAGACATACAGACATACAGACATACAGACATACAGACATACAGACATACAGACATACAGACATACAGACATACAGACATACAGACATACAGACATACAGACATACAGACATACAGACATACAGACATACAGACATACAGACATACAGACATACAGACATACAGACATACAGACATACAGACATACAGACATACAGACATACAGACATACAGACATACAGACATACAGACATACAGACATACAGACATACAGACATACAGACATACAGACATACAGACATACAGACATACAGACATACAGACATACAGACATACAGACATACAGACATACAGACATACAGACATACAGACATACAGACATACAGACATACAGACATACAGACATACAGACATACAGACATACAGACATACAGACATACAGACATACAGACATACAGACATACAGACATACAGACATACAGACATACAGACATACAGACATACAGACATACAGACATACAGACATACAGACATACAGACATACAGACATACAGACATACAGACATACAGACATACAGACATACAGACATACAGACATACAGACATACAGACATACAGACATACAGACATACAGACATACAGACATACAGACATACAGACATACAGACATACAGACATACAGACATACAGACATACAGACATACAGACATACAGACATACAGACATACAGACATACAGACATACAGACATACAGACATACAGACATACAGACATACAGACATACAGACATACAGACATACAGACATACAGACATACAGACATACAGACATACAGACATACAGACATACAGACATACAGACATACAGACATACAGACATACAGACATACAGACATACAGACATACAGACATACAGACATACAGACATACAGACATACAGACATACAGACATACAGACATACAGACATACAGACATACAGACATACAGACATACAGACATACAGACATACAGACATACAGACATACAGACATACAGACATACAGACATACAGACATACAGACATACAGACATACAGACATACAGACATACAGACATACAGACATACAGACATACAGACATACAGACATACAGACATACAGACATACAGACATACAGACATACAGACATACAGACATACAGACATACAGACATACAGACATACAGACATACAGACATACAGACATACAGACATACAGACATACAGACATACAGACATACAGACATACAGACATACAGACATACAGACATACAGACATACAGACATACAGACATACAGACATACAGACATACAGACATACAGACATACAGACATACAGACATACAGACATACAGACATACAGACATACAGACATACAGACATACAGACATACAGACATACAGACATACAGACATACAGACATACAGACATACAGACATACAGACATACAGACATACAGACATACAGACATACAGACATACAGACATACAGACATACAGACATACAGACATACAGACATACAGACATACAGACATACAGACATACAGACATACAGACATACAGACATACAGACATACAGACATACAGACATACAGACATACAGACATACAGACATACAGACATACAGACATACAGACATACAGACATACAGACATACAGACATACAGACATACAGACATACAGACATACAGACATACAGACATACAGACATACAGACATACAGACATACAGACATACAGACATACAGACATACAGACATACAGACATACAGACATACAGACATACAGACATACAGACATACAGACATACAGACATACAGACATACAGACATACAGACATACAGACATACAGACATACAGACATACAGACATACAGACATACAGACATACAGACATACAGACATACAGACATACAGACATACAGACATACAGACATACAGACATACAGGACATACAGACATACAGACATACAGACATACAGACATACAGACATACAGACATACAGACATACAGACATACAGACATACAGACATACAGACATACAGACATACAGACATACAGACATACAGACATACAGACATACAGACATACAGACATACAGACATACAGACATACAGACATACAGACATACAGACATACAGACATACAGACATACAGACATACAGACATACAGACATACAGACATACAGACATACAGACATACAGACATACAGACATACAGACATACAGACATACAGACATACAGACATACAGACATACAGACATACAGACATACAGACATACAGACATACAGACATACAGACATACAGACATACAGACATACAGACATACAGACATACAGGACATACAGACATACAGACATACAGACATACAGACATACAGACATACAGACATACAGACATACAGACATACAGACATACAGACATACAGACATACAGACATACAGACATACAGACATACAGACATACAGACATACAGACATACAGACATACAGACATACAGACATACAGACATACAGACATACAGACATACAGACATACAGACATACAGACATACAGACATACAGACATACAGACATACAGACATACAGACATACAGACATACAGACATACAGACATACAGACATACAGACATACAGACATACAGACATACAGACATACAGACATACAGACAT
Organism: Nebria ingens riversi; assembly: GCA_018344505.1. Taxonomy (NCBI): domain Eukaryota; kingdom Metazoa; phylum Arthropoda; class Insecta; order Coleoptera; family Carabidae; genus Nebria; species Nebria ingens. Next base: position 8,801 of record JADQWA010000023.1, read on the forward strand.
ACAGACATACAGACATACAGACATACAGACATACAGACATACAGACATACAGACATACAGACATACAGACATACAGACATACAGACATACAGACATACAGACATACAGACATACAGACATACAGACATACAGACATACAGACATACAGACATACAGACATACAGACATACAGACATACAGACATACAGACATACAGACATACAGACATACAGACATACAGACATACAGACATACAGACATACAGACATACAGACATACAGACATACAGACATACAGACATACAGACATACAGACATACAGACATACAGACATACAGACATACAGACATACAGACATACAGACATACAGACATACAGACATACAGACATACAGACATACAGACATACAGACATACAGACATACAGACATACAGACATACAGACATACAGACATACAGACATACAGACATACAGACATACAGACATACAGACATACAGACATACAGACATACAGACATACAGACATACAGACATACAGACATACAGACATACAGACATACAGACATACAGACATACAGACATACAGACATACAGACATACAGACATACAGACATACAGACATACAGACATACAGACATACAGACATACAGACATACAGACATACAGACATACAGACATACAGACATACAGACATACAGACATACAGACATACAGACATACAGACATACAGACATACAGACATACAGACATACAGACATACAGACATACAGACATACAGACATACAGACATACAGACATACAGACATACAGACATACAGACATACAGACATACATACATACATACATACATACATGCATACATGCATACATACATACATACATACATACATACATACATACATACATACATACATACATACATACATACATACATACATACATACATACATACATATATACATACATACATAGAGCTGTGTAGTTCCCGTAATTTTTGCGGAAATGCGTAAATGCGAAGGGCTTTTTAGTATGATTTACAGTAATAATTCTTTAGCCCTGTTACATATTTCGCCTGTTTTCCAAAACCACACGAAAACACTATGAGACACATTTCTGTATGAAATAAATATAAAAACATATACACTGTCGTTCACTGGACTTTCTTATATGTACTAGATATATCTTGTTCAGATAAGAATGATATTAAAATACAAATGTTTATATGTAAATACAAATATAGGTAATTATCCGTTACACTATATTGGAAATTATTATGCCCAGACGTTTTTTAAATAATCAAATCAACTTAAAACCTAACAAAATATGTACCTATACTAGGTATATAATATGTTTAAACAATTTAAAACAAATAAGAAAAGTAAAAATATCAATAACAATTTTCTTGTAACTGCAGCCGTTTCGGAGATATTGTAGAAAAACGACTCGAGTAACATTCACCTTCCGGTTTAAATATAATTTTATCTTCAACAATTTAGGCTGTATAACGCTCACACACACACACACACACGTCATTCCAAAAATCGTCAGACTCAATTCAGGGAAGGTCAACAGGTGCATTGCCGATAAAATCTTGAGATTGATTTTTTTATGATTACAATTATTTGCAATTATTACTTCGTATAAGAAAGTAAAAATTTGGAAAAGAAATAAAAAAGGCCCTTAAAAATAATAATAATAATTTGAAATTGTTTAAAATAGTGTCTTTTAATGTATGTACCACTAATTTGATTACAGACTTTACAAATCATTACACATAGTATTATGAATAATATAATTGAGCATCTAACTTATTATTTACACAATATTTACAAATAACAACAATTTGGCACTTAATATTAAATACTTTGGGCTCAAGATATGTATATATACAATAGGATAATTATAGTTCTATAGCTTAGTTTTTAGTAGAAAATAATATTTCATATATGTATAACAAACTTTATAGATATGTTTGTCCTCTTCTATTTAAATCAATTTAATATATTTCAAACATTAAGTATATAAACCGTAGAAAATAAATATTGTGTACAATTATTTATATATTCATCGCTGGGACCATCTTATTGTGTCTGCATGACGAATGAAACATCTTATACACCCATAGAGGGTAGCAGAAAGCACGTTTGTGATGAAATCTTTTATTTATATTAATAATGACATTCACTAACCAACAATTGTTTATGATAATGCAATTGTCTAACAAACATTACAAATAGACATAAGATGATCCAACGCGACAGTAAGACTTACATATATATACTATATGTATGTATGTACTATAGTAACATGTAAATAATACGTAATTTGCTCTAAGATTAGGAACAATTTCTGTCATTTTCTACTAACATAATGTTTGATTAAATCAGTGTCATCATATATATATATATATATATATATATATATATATATATATATATATATATATATATATATATATATATATATATTTATATATACCTATTCTTTTATATGTACATCATACAATTGTTTTTTGATCTAATTATGATCATATAACGCTATGTTATTTTTTTTTTCTTTTCTAGATTAATCATTGTTATCATATAAAACTTACAAGTAAAAGTAGTTTGATTATATTACAGAATGTCGAATACAAATTACTTTATTATAAGTAGGCATATCCTGTTTGTCCTTAAAAGAAATATACTTGTCACCTAACAATAAGAGCAATGACAGTGACTATTAAAACATGTCTGCAGAAGGGAATGTTGACTGCTTCCGAGGAATAGTTCTCCATGTACTCTTGTGGTGACGTGGCCACAGAAGGATGAATGGAGTTGTCAATTGCTGGCTCTTCTAAGAGAGCTTCTACTGGTCCTAAACATATTAAACATACGTTTAGTTAATTATCGAAATTAATTGAATAAAAGCAACCTAATTTTAATCATAGATATTGTGAAACGTGAATTCTTTGCCAAGTTTTTTTTCGTAAGATTTACATGATTGATACCTATGCTTCTCGAGCTGGAGCAATTCTTCTAACTTATTGCACAAAACTTTTCCAATTGTATTGTCGCATTTTTAGAGTCAAAAACTAAAAAATGGCTCTCAGTGCAACAAGTTTGCTAGTTTGGCATTAGAATTCCGAGACAAATGGACTCTCTGCTCCCCATGTAAGCCGACATTTAATTTATGAATGACAGTAGAATAATAGCGCACTAAGAATGTGGCAACAGATGTTTTCCGATGGTTTTTTAAACCGACATGTCACTGACTAATCGTAATTAATCGTTTTGAAAGTGACACATACACACACACACACACACACACACGTACGCGCACGTACCAATTGTTGACGCCATGAATGCGGATCGCTGTTCCAGCGCCGGCGCCGGATTTCTGCTGCTTATTTCCGTACCTAAGTAGAAATAAATAAAATATTAGATGGAGAATCATATAAAAAAATAAATAAATACACCATTCCATATATATATATATATATATATATATATATATATATATATATATATATATATATATATATATATATATATATATATGTATATATATATATATATATATATATATATATATATATATATATATATATATATATATATATATGTAGATAAAACCTATTTACAGAAATTTAACAGACAGAAGGAAGCGATTTTTTCGCTTGGATCTAGATTCGGTGAGACTTGTGCTGAATTCACACCTGTGGTTAGAAATATTCAAAAAATATTCAATACAATACAATTTAAAAAAAATATACATATATTAATACGCGTATTCAATTTTGAGTTATGTAGTGATTTCCTATATAACTTTCTTTTCATTTATGTATACAGAGCATGAATGAAATAGATACTTACTAGGAAATGTCCAGATAGGCGCCAGAGTAGTCGTGGTCGGCGGAGGAGTGGTCAATACTTTTATTTCTGTAACAAAAGAAATTTATGTTGAAACGTCTGGCATATGAGAGCATTAGCCTTGCTCAGATTTTAATCCTAGCTGGGACGCAGCACTTAATCCTGTAGGTATATGGGTCGACCATGCTTTGGACCACATACGTTAATCCCAAAATAATTTGATCTTAAGCAACACACTGATGTATGAATATTTCTATAAGGCTACTGTTACTAATGACTCTGAAACTGGCCACTATGTATATAATATAAGTAAAATTATGTTCTTGCTTGAATTTTTGTATGTATAAGAAAATAAATAATAATTTTCTAGTGTCTGACGACAAACAAAAATTCACCAGTTTGAGAATATTAGCCGTATTTAAGTTTCTCTTCTTGTTCATCTTCTAGTAACAAGTTATTTGTATGTACGTATGTATATATGTATGTACATACGTGCTCGTATCGCGTATGCCATTTCAGTAACGACCTTGACCCAAAACTGGCGTAATCCAGATAATCAGAGTAATGACCGGATGGGGAAAGTAATCCCGTTTATTTCGGTGTCCTTACAAAAGAAACAGCTTGCTAATTTAACTTTATGCGTTTTAAAATATGTATAAGGTTTTTAGTCACATGAAGTTTAATTGAAAATGAAGCCACCAGAGTTGCTTACAGAGCGAATCCTGAACGTTGAGCAAATCTTAATTTTAGTAACAACAATCTTTCACACTTGGTACCCTTTTATTCATGAATTGAGTGTCAGAAAGTGTCAGAAACAAAGAACTGTGGCAAATAAACGGCAGCCTATTGACTATTGGAACTCGATAAAAAATCTTTCACCAGACAAAATTAACTGACGGTTTTTTGTTTTTTTTTCTATACACCTACGTACATACATACATATATGTGTGATATGTGACCGAATGAAAACGGACGCTTACGGCTTCGTCACGTATTGACGTCACGTAAGCAATATACCATACACGAAGAGTAAAAACAAATATTCCAATTCGACTTATCGATTGAACGCCTGAAGCGACCAAAGATTTCAAATGCGCTATTCTAAATCAGAATTACTCATCTTTGACCTGTAGGTAGGTAGGTAGGTAGGTAGGTAGGTATATAAATTTCACTTGTCAGAGAATAAATAAATGTATTAACAACTGCTTAAAGCGTATGTGATCATGATTGATGAATCCGTTGTTTTCATTTAAAATCTACAACACATCCCCCTGCTCTCTTTTCTTTCTTTCTTTTTTTTTTGCTTTCGCACGTATTCAAAGACGATTTTTCAAGAAGTAAGCGTGATGTTTTTGTTATAATAAATGAAGCTTTGCTGGCGTGTTGATGAAGTAGCAAAATGTCATAGTTAATAATAATTTGAGCAGTGAGTAGGATGAACCAACACCTTTTGCCCTTGTGTGTGTATCTATGAATTATTATCGCGGTTTCCTTACGAGTGTATGTACGTAATTGCTTTACATGTCAGTGAAAACAGATCATATTTAATACACACTGTTACGAATGAGCCACAGAACAACTGTGGTTCACCGCCAAGTGATGTAGAGGACGTTGTTTTGGTCTGGTTATTGGTTTTAGTTTATGGCGAGCCAGAACAACAGCATTGTTGCCTTTTAGTGCTGAACATTGCGCAATTATTGTATTAGTGGCATTGTTTACTTACAAGACTGCGTAAATTTATTAGATAATACGCGATTAGTGAAAGAAACATTTATTATCAACTTACCATATAGTCGAATAGTACCATCGGCTTTGCCCAGTGAATTAGTTGCAACGCACATGTACGTTCCGAGGTCACGCTTGCTGAAATTCCGGACGATGAGTAGGAGATGCACCCGGTACCCGGAGCGCTCTTCCTGGATGACGTGCTTCCTTCTGGAACATATTAGGGGAAGTCAGTGACGGTTTTACATTGAAATTACAGTCCGGCACGGTGAAATGTTGACAGCACACACATATATACAGGATATCGCTTATATATATATATATATATATATATATATATATATATATATATATATATATATATATACGAGTATATATATACATGCGTATACTATACACAAACTTCAGCACTGTTTCTGGACGTGCTGTGACCTACATTTCAGAAGACGACGTTATGTTTTGTTAAAAAGCGCGCGGGCCTCTTATCACGAGGCGACGCGCGCGATGTGGCGATGAGAAATTGCTGTTTTCGTCTTTTATTTTTACGTGATTTATGCGATCCGGTTGCTAATTTGTTTTTTAAACTTTAATAACATTTTGGTTAATTTTATAAACTTGCACAGTGACAATTTATATTATCTATGATTTAACTATAAGTGTGCTAGGCAACCTCCTGAACAACAATGACCCTTAACAGACTCCAATTGTTAAATCGGCGATTGTGATGTTATTAATATATGTAGTTCGACTGATATATATATATATATATATATATATATATATATATATATAAAATGAAAGGTTGTTTTTCCGTTTCATCTTTTACTACTAGATATATCTTTTTTTTTAAATCACGTTCCATACATACTATTGTTGGTAGTGACATGAGATTTATGTTTTGAAATTAGATTTCTTCTTGTAATAGCAACAAAAAAAAAAACCTTACAAAACCAGCAGCACATTTTTGTCGATAACAGCACTCTTTCTCTTGCTTGTTGTCAAAAATCGTACAAAAGATAACGGAAAAGCAAAACGAAGAGTGGCCGCCGCGTGTGCAGTTGAAGTAAGACGCCGTGAGGTGAGCTACTTATTGGTTTTACAGAGTATTCTATTCAGTGCTCGTTTTCGTCCGACAGAACAGAACAGAACAGAACGCTGGAAGGGACACGCCGCCTACCGGAAGTATTAAATGTCACGTGGATTCAGCGACGGAAGTGGAGACAGAAAGAGGAACTGTAAGCAGTTTGGAGCCAACACCCGGTGTGGCATCCAACACAAATGTAATAACAAGTGTGAAACACATAACATTCATCTTTGGAAACTTGATCGAGTTTACACAAAATTACTGCCTAAATATATATATATATATATATATATATATAGGTATAATGATAATATACCTACTATATGCAAAGTTTTACTATATTCTCCCTGTGTATTAACATCAACGTGACTGCAAAAACGCTATTATTTTCTTAATAGAAAATCTAAGTATTGTGTTATAACAAAAAGTCGATGTCGTACTACATACAAGTAGAGACATGATGTATATTTTCCCACGATTCCTGAAACTTCGTTTACGTGAGTGGATATCACTAAATTTCTCAAGTGTTTGTGAGAAGAAAATGGTCGCAGACACACAAAGGTTCCAAGTTGTACAGATATCACAAGTGACAAACCGAGAGAGAGAGAGAGAGAGAGAGAGAGAGAAATGTGAAAATAAAATGAAATATGAGTGGTTTCTTGGTGTACAAACGCGACGTCATTTATTTAAATGACAAATTGATGACAAACAACTTTTGCGCGCTAAGCACGGCTGCTGGTAGGTCGGTTGTCTGTCTGTCTGTCTGTCTGTCTCTCTTTTGTGTGGTATGGCGTGGCGTGATGGTCGGTCCAGTTCTCAGGGTTTTCGGCGCGATGTAGGAAAAGATGACAGGTTCACCAGATGTCCTCGGGTACTTTATCTGCGACAAAGACCCGCATACGTATTATGGATGTTGTCCATAGGATACGATGCGATGGGCCAACGAAGACAACGCATGGGGTTCATATTTTCGTTGTGTTTATCTAAGCCGGGCACGGATCGCCTAGCTGAAAAGCGCACGCGATATGTGCACAGAACCGAACAGAATTGTGTAATGGAGCTCTGTTTATGTGTCAGCCAAACAAATTGAATATCGACAAAAGATGACAGTTGGACCGTGGACGGATGGACACAAAATTATCATTTCAGTATTTGTTGTTCACATCTTGAATAAGCTAATAATTGATCGTTTTCATTACAGTTTCAGTTTATTTTAATTTCGTTCTAAATAATATGTATTGACGACACTAACTATTGTAGATAAATTTTCAATTATAACCACAGAATCGCTAAGCTTATAATTTGTATTTAAGCTATGTATGTATGTATGTATGTGTATCAACATTATATAATGATACAATTATTGGTTAGTTGGTATCTCTTACGAAACCATCACGTGATTAATTTCTGCTAAGAGGAAATGGCTAACGTTGATAATTTATTGTCCTGGTGGTTCATGCATGCTCTATAGTTTACCTGACTTGAATTGAATAATTACTGCGACCCAACAAACTATACACCTACACCTACCTACTACTAGTAGATGGCTATTTAGGTCACCTTAATAGTAGCCTCAACATATGCTAGTTTGCTTTAGTTAGAACACTGCTACAACTGGCAATTAAACTTCGTGTTAACACTCTTCATTGACACGAAGATAAATCACTTCTGTGGCTATGCATTTTCTTTACTTGATTAGGGAATTAATAGCAACATACATTGACTTTTTAAGTAGGTACCTGTATATCAATGATGTATGTATATCGTATGAACTAACACTCACAAGTATTATCTTAACTGTTTTGCAGTTCTATGGCCATCGTTTATCATCCTTTTAATACGAATGTTTAAATGTGTATCAAAGTAATACTGCATTTGAATTAACTGGTCGTAGTCAATTTAGCAAAAATAAATGAAAAATAGCATTTTGATGTCGTTAATTAAAAAAAGACTCTAATTGAGAAAACAAATATTAGCGTAGAATTGCACTCATAGACGCGGAATCAGTGTAAGATAAAAAAAAATGGAATGAAAACTAGTTAAAAACGGAGATGATCTTCTTGGGAGTGTTTAATGAATGCTTGTTTTGAAACGCATCGCGTGTTATAAAACAAATTGAACTAATTTCGTCTCACCCATCAAGTAGCATCTCGCCCCGGTTTTTCACCCAATAGTTCACCGTATTCGGGTACGCTTCCACATAGCATTCCAGTTGTACATCCGTACCGAGAGGCGCGCCCAGTAACTGATTTGGAACCTTGATGATTGGCGCAACTAGAACAAATAGACAATCACAATTGAGAAAAAGTAAATTACTTCTTTTGGCATTGTGATTGCAAGAATCATTGTGTAATATAGTGTATGTATGTATGTATGTATGTACACTTACAATTTACGTTGAGAGTGATTCTTTTGCTGACAGCCGGTGGTACATCATTGCTAGCGATACAGAGATACGCTCCCATCTGTTTTCGCTCCAACTTCTGCAATGTTAAACTGTCGCCACTGTATGTGTCAACTAGAATCACAAAACATAGAACACAACGGATTAGATTCATTTTTAGTATTCACCAAATATCCGCGAGTAGCATTTATTATGACACACGAATTAAAAACAAATAGGCGTTTTGGCATTTTGGGATTGGGTAATATTCAATAATTAAATAAGTGTGATGTTGTTTCCTGGCGCCATGCCCATTGTAAAGAGCCAATTTCCTGTGTAGATTCAATGTCTTTTAACAACCCTTCACCCTATGATTGATGGCTTTACCAGCTGCCACTCCTGTCGCCCTTTTTCCATCTAGAATCTAGTAATGAAGAGCTAATTACTTCTAGTATGTATGTACCTCATATTCAAACCGGGGTTTCACTGATGACAACATTACCCACAGCTCTGGTTACCTACGATGTACATACATACATGAGAAACGAAAAAAATTAATTAATATGTTTAGCAAATGGCCAGTTTTCGTACCAATTTCAACTACAAGACATATTGATATTTAATAAAGTTTTGTAGTAATTATACGTAACCACAACGTCCGTAGCATGCGACCTTTGTCCCCATTAACATTTTAGGACGAAGAGGACTCGCCACCAAAATACAAAGCTTTGACTTAATGGCATACATTTTAATGATTTCATTTTGTGTTACGAGACTTTAACTACGGTGCACTACGTTTCTACTTTTAACCAAATAACATTACAGAAATGCTTCAAACTATACAGCCGAATCTGTACAGTGGATTTACATATTTCGTAAATTCTGATTCATGTATGTACCTACTACGATATTAAACAAATAATTAATTTGTGATTCATCGTTTATTTAATATAGATATACAAACATACAAATGCCACCCGCTTAGAAATATATATATATATATATAAATTTAGGAAACTATAAATAACCTTCCCTATTGTCTAAAATTTCTATAGATGTCTATCTGGATTAACGCTGAATGGCCACATAATTTTGGACATTTTACCATAAATTCTCTATTGATGTTAGGGCGCCTATCACACTAGCACAGTCGTTCCACCATACCATTTAATGTGTTGTAATCATTTACAGAACACTGTTATAATCTGTTTCGTTTCCATAGGGATTAAAAGTTGCCATAACTTTGGCAACATTAAGCGCCCTGGTATATATGACAAGAGATACCAACGTCTAGTACACCTTATATACCATCACTCAAATATGCAACTTTATTTTCATATTTCAACTAAACATAATACTAAATATAGGAGGACACTAAAAGAACACTTAAACATTGCCATTACGTCAAATAAAGCATAGAATTACAGTAGCAGCAGCAACAGCACGGTTCAAATATACGGGACAACATAAACGCTGCTTCAAAAATTAACAATACGAATTTTGGTCCAGGAATTAAAATTGTTAATTTCATCATCAACCGAATATATTATATTTAATTTTTATTGCCATATTTAGGTAGAATATGCTTGTGAATGCTGTTAGTATCACATGTCATATACGTACCTCGTATCAAATATTTTACCAAACTTTGTGTCCCCTTAAGAATATACTTCAGCACTACAACAAATGATGTTCATGTAGGACGATATCATTTGTTTGGTTTTCAAAAAAGGAAATATTATTTTGTAACAACAACATTTTGTTAAAAAGTGTAGTTTTTTTTTTCCCCCATTACTTAGTTGTTATTGTTTTACTGTTTATATTAGGTATACAAAAGTGGTCGATTTTTTTCCACTTCTGTGAAGTTAATATAAAGTTCTCGTTCCCTGAATTATTATTAGCTTTTTTAATAATATAGCTTTTATAGTTATATAGCAAGTATTATAATTTAATTTATGTATTCCTTTAACGTTTTTGAATTATGCATAAAATATTTAAAGATCGATAAGTTTAAAGAAATATTTTATGCTATCGCTCATCCTAGCATGAAAATAATGGTGACATAAGTGCTCTAAAAATAATATTTAAGGGTATTGATTATACGTACTGAAACTAGACAGAAATGTATAATAATAATTTAAAAAAAATAGTAGTATGGGTGTATTATATCTATGAAGAATCCGTTGAGTTTTTCCACAAATTTTTATAACTCTTGTCATGGAATTGCACAAGAGATGAAAACGAAAAGTTCTGTCTCATATATCACCTGTTAACCCGACAATGACAGCTTCCAGGTACTGGTACTTTTGCTGCCACATGATGTATGGGCTCTATTTCTAACAGTAGTAGTAGTAGTAGTAGTAGTAGTAGTAGTAATCTTGTCTGTGAACGTCGTCGTATGTTTCTGTAAATCAATCTAAACAATCATAGGTGGTACGTACTCTTACACAGAAACGTATTTCTATATATTCGTACATACATACGTAGCTAATATACGTGAATCATTATTATTTACATTACTAGAATCTTCTTACCGAAACTTTGTATATACCTACATACCTATTTAGAATGACATTCACACTGAATAAACCGCAAGAAGTTTTCATTTTTATGTTATTTATTGAAGCATAAAATAAATAAATTATAAACAATTTGCATTTTAACAAGAAATCAACATTCAAAATATGGAAATTATCTAGAGTTGAGAATCTGGAAAATATTCGCACGGAAATTCAATTTTCGAATGTACCTATAGTATGTGTGAACATCTTATTTATTTGTTAATCACTTTTGCAAACTTGTAATTTGGGCAAAGTATTAACTGTTTTGCTATGTAGGTAATGCGTGTGTAACTGGAACCTTATGGTTAATTGAAGAATCATTAGCCACGCACAGAAACATTTCCGCATTGCGTGTGTTGCTTGCACGGAAACTAAAATTGCCAAGAAGAAGAAGAAGAAGAAGAAAAAACTGTTAATTACTTTATCAACAAATTGTATTAAAAACCAAAAATTGATTTCTACAACAATATGTATAAAAAATATGTGCCATGTTGTTGTAAACGTTGCCAAATTATTTTCTTCTCGCAAATATTTCCATTTCTGCGCAGCTTCAATTAGGTATACCTATAGATAGATAGTAGATTGAGAATAATTATATACATAGGCGTTTTTTGTTTTTTGTGGAAACGCTCAGCCGAGAGTTGTTTTAAGAAGAATAAATGATGAAATATGAAACGGTTGGTTTTGGATCGATTCCAGAATAGAAGTAGGGACCCTAATCTCAAAGGGACGTTATTCTTTTATTAGCTGTTCTTTGAGAAATTGGAATTGATTGGTACCAGGAGGGCGACAATATGACTTTTCACGCAGTACCTTTTGAGACGACGCGACGACAAAATAGCCTACACCTACTCTACCAGTAGTGACTAAAGTCGTTTTACAATTTTAAAATATGTATATATAAAAAATAAAGAACCCAGTTCGGCTCTGTACTTATATGTTTTTAGCTCGCCGTACGTAGTACCGAAGAGCTTAAGTGTTTGTCTGCATATTTTGTCTGTAACATGCTCGGATTGAAAAATTACACCTTAAAAAGCACCTAGAAACATATTAATTATACCAAAAAAAATCTACGTAAGTTTCCAAATTATTTGATGTATTTAAACATTTTTTAGATTATAACTGAAAACCGTAAAAAGATAATGAACATAATCATTTTATTAAAATAAATCACTTATAAAAATATTAATTATACCAAAAAAAATCTACGTGAAATTACAATTTTTTTAATGTATTTAAAGTTTATTCAGGTTATAACTGAAAGCCGTAAAAAAATAATGAAAATAATAATTTTGAAAATAAATAAAAAAAACAATTGAACTGTTTTTGTTTTTTTCCGGCTTGCGCGATACTTTAACTAATGCATATGACAGTTGATATTTTAGATTGATTACTATATCGTTGTTGATTTGATTGTTACTTCGATTATTTTAATTATAGTGCAATAATAGTTATTTATACAGAAATTCGACATGCCAAAGTTTAGGCAACAGCTCGACGACGCCACGTATATTTTTTATAATAACCAAGGTATGAATGAAGATATCTTTGATTAATTACTATGCCATTGTTGGTTTAATTGTTGCTTTGGTCGCTATAAATATATTGGTTATTTATTCAGAAACTCGCCATGCCAAACTTTAGGCAATTTAGATATAATATTTGTATTTAATGTGAAATGATTTATTTTACTGCATTATAAAATATTATTAATATGAAGTACAAAACAAAAGAAAATGTAGACTCGATCAACATACATTTATAATAATTTTGTGCGGTCTGTCAGACATTCTTTGTACAAATACTACCTACTGCACAAAGTAAGAAAGCTCTTACAAAAACACGGAAAAGAAGAATAGAATTATTTTCGCCTTAAATCGGTGACTCGACATAATTATCTGTGCGTGTGTGTGTGCAGTCGTCAGATTCACCGCATTCGCTAATGACACACAAAGCTGATCATTTGCATTGCTGATCTCTCGCAAATTCCAATTCCGTTAATATTAAATCTGTGATGCATCCCGGCAGTGGAAGCATATCGCTTGTGATGCCATCGACATTGGATTGGGTAACAAGTAGGTATGTATATACATCTGCAACGACTGACGCGAGAGTATCACTTGACAGGGTCATTAAAACGTGCACTACCGATCCGCACAGACCAATGCAATTTAATAAAATCTCCACTTATATTACAGTATAACCTTTGAACCAGAGCGTTGCACTTAAACAACACAATTTTATTCTAATTCAACTGCATTGCAGTCAGCATTTGAATCTAGTACATATTTTAACGAGTTATCATTTTGACCAAAACACAATCATTACTCAGAACTCAGGGTAGATTATGACATTCTGAATTCATCGCAAATGAACTGGATCGAAAGAATAATATATCTCTGGAATTGGATTCTCAATCATCGCCTGCTTGACATTTATAAATTTTTATCTTCGGTCTGATTAATTTTTTTTCTTTTCTGAGTCCAAACACTGACGAGTGATGGAACAATTTATGTTTTCAAATTTCACCATTTTTCAGTGATTCTTCTGGTTCACCTAGTTTTCTATCGAATTTTAAATAATATCACATTTATTTTTCTTCATGAAAGGTTTTTCTAATATTTCTAGCATTAGATATTGATTTTATTTTGTTACATATTACATAAATCATTCTTTTACATAACTAAGCAGTCAATTACAACGAAAATTATATTATTATTTGATACTGAAGACAAGTTATTTTACATTTCTAGAATGCCGGATATTTGTTTTTGTAGTGAAATCATGTTTATTCGTCACAAGAAATATACATAAATATTTCTATTGTGCAAACTTTTACTTCCACGCAGTTAACAATAAACTTTTCAATAGAGTCATGCTACGCCGCGCCACATACAGACACGTCAAATTGTAAACGAAACATTTGTTTATTAAAAGAAATATTAACCACATTTGATTAATTTCACATGATTCATGATTGTAATTAATATAAACGGTAGTTTGATAATGTTTATTATGTAGGTGTATGGAGAGATGCAAAGTAGCATTATCATCATATTTTCTATTTATCTATCATTAAAAAGAAACAAATAACATTTGAGAAGCTTTTCAGTACCTTTATACGACAAGTTTGGTAGTGTGCCAATAAACATGGCAAGCACATGTGGTAACCATGCCAAAAGTAAGCTTTTTGTTTTATCAATTTGCTACGGATAGCGGGTTCTAATTAGGGTTCGAAACAAGCAATTTCAACCGAAACTTAAATTGCAATATTGTATGCATGCGCGAGTGTTCGGAGTCAATTTGCACCCTGAATGACTACCGAGGTAGGTAAATACTTTAGCCATCATCACTGACCCCACGTCACCTTACCTATATATAGTATCCAAGCAAGCAAGCAACTAAGCAGGCAGGCAGGCAGGCAGGCAAAAAGAGGATTGGAGAAAACGAGGTTTGAAATCAGAAAAGTTTTCATCGCCGCATTTATTACTACTGCGTTGTTTTTCTTAAATCTCTACTCTGTGAATGCCACAGGCTTTTTTTTTAAAAAAAAAAAAACATTTTATTCTTGCTTGATACGTGTGGGGAAACACTCAAATGGCCGATGTTTTTTTCCCTGCCAAGTACATACATACATACATACTCGTAATAGAAAATTATGAGCCAACTTCATAACGGTCTTTTGTTTGGTCTATTTATTATTATTTTTACTATTACAAACTTCTGCTTGACGTATGTTTTCATTAAAAACCTGCTTAATATTTAAATAATGTTTACCATTTTCTCAACTGTTTAAAGAAAGAAATAATTATACACGGTGCTGGCTTTAAATATACCTATATAGCGTTGACATCATTAAAATTGTTATAATTTGAGGTCCGTAATTATTTTCGTGTCTTTGATAATTATAAAATACATTGTCTTTAAAAATAACTTTGGGGTGGCCCTTATTCACGGGATTGTAGTCTATTTTACTTTTATCTTGCCTTTTAAACATCACAGAAACTTTATAAAAGTTTTATCTTTATACTAAAATTTTAAAACGCTTTTATAAGAATAATGTTTTGTACCTGTTAGTTCATTAGTTTAGCAAAGTACCCACTCATTAAATCCACGTCTTTTCATATTAAAAAAACACAAAAGAAATTTAATTTTCATTTTCCTTCCAAATAATCACAAAACTTGATCTAACCCCGTGATGCGGAGTGTGCGGCCGTTTTTCTGTTTGGTTAAAATTTAAAAATCTTTTCACATTTCTCAAAAACTTTTGAATATCAATTGGCCAAACATAGCTCGGAAAATTTTATTTCGTTAACGACATAAGTTGAAGCGGAAAGTGAACGTCGTGTTGAATATTAAAGCATATTTGTCTTCCAATTGATTTTCCTTTATTTAATATTCGAATTTGTTTGTAGACAATGTTTACACCTCTTATAATTTTAAATAAATAAATTTTGTGTACACATCTAAATTGCCAGTAAATTTGAATACCGAAAATGTTAAGCCATTCAATGTTGTGAATTACGCTTACAAAAATGTGTTTTTAATATTTTTTTCGCGAGTAAACTGACTGAGTATTAACATCACAGCATGTGTACAATAAATTAAAAAAAAAAAACACTAATGTATGTATGTACATTATTCATCTATAAAATGTATTTTCGAAAAAAAATCCCAATTCACCATTAAACGTAGTTACCTATCTATTTATGTATGTAAGCACAACCAAGAATTTAATGTTAAAAACCCACCGGCCTACTAATCCTACTATATTCCGGAGAGCGCGCACGATTTCCAAACATAATTTAGCGGAAAAAACACACACCAAATCAATAAGCGCATTGATATTCTGATCAGTTCCTACCTTTGACAGCGTCTCGCAAATTCTTTCGAAGAATCAGATGATCCCCGTCCTCTCTGCGCCAAAGAATCCGGGGCGACGGATGCCCCGTTGCCCTACAGACCAAGGTGGCATTGTCCCCCTCCTGGACACTAACATCACTGCTGGTCTCTTCGTCATTGATATCAGGTGGTACTGAAACGAAATTAAATACTTGAGTACGAAGCATGTTATGGTTTTGTTGAAATCTTAAAAATATAATCCATTTCGTGAAGAGGAAGCAGAGTGCAATAAACACTAGTAGCAAAACTGTCTGCGGATGTATACATACATACATACATACATACATCAGGTGTTATGCTGAAATATGCACAGCTTTGCATACGAATTCCAGCCACATGCGCAAATAAATTCCACATAAAATTCTTGTTGTCTTGCTAGTGTAATAATTTTCTGTACATCTGTGCAAATTTATCTGAATTTTTTACACTTTTCTAAACATAAAAATAGCACAAGAAAAACTGAGTAATATTTATTTGAATGGTATTTAGTTTCTATCTCGGTTTCTAAGTGTAGCAAATGAAATGTATAACACAATTTTCTTCCTAAGCGGAAATCACTGCCAAACTCGATCATCCCCTGGACCTAATACCGGACATTTGGGTTATCTAGAAGAAAAAAAAGCACGAGATGACACTTCATTTAGCGAAATCACCCTCGTCATTTGTGTGACGAAATGTTACAGAATGTGTGATGGATGATTTATATTCATATTGATGGCATATCCTAACTCTTAAATCTAAGTATATCTATATTTTATGTATGTATGTACCTATTAGTGATAAGTGAAGATAAAATATCAAATACTACGGAATATTACAAATATAGAGATATTTATACGTATGTATTATTATCGGTTTATATAATAATAATGCAATTAAACTATTTAATATAATCGATTTATAAAATAATAATAATGCAATTAAAACTATTTAATATTATCGATTTCTAAAATAATAATAATAATAATAATAATAATGCAATTAAACTATTTAATGTATGTGTATAATCAAAATTAACTTTGAAATTCAATTACACAGCATTAAAAATGTTAAAATGTTTTTAATTGTGCAGAAAATGTTTTTAGCATAAAAAAAATTGCGTTGTAACAATAAATGCTGGCACTTTATAATACAATATTTCCCTGTCATTTTAAAACAACTAAATTAATTCCGGCAATGAATCCGGACCTTTGTTTTATTAATTAATTACCCAGAAAACAAAATAACAAATTTATTTTACACTTGTTTTTTTATTAAATTGACAAATTGGACATTTCATAGTATTTAATTTAAAAAAACAGATTAAATGGTAATAAATAAACCTAGATGATGTACTAAGGATTGCTAATTTATTTTCAGAGACGTAAATCCTGAATTATGGTTATAAAACGTTATTTTAAAATATATATATATATATATATATATATATATATATATATATATATATATATATATATATATATATGTATGTATGTATGTGGCCGCGGCCATTTTGATAATGTAATTGCGTACATACATACATACATACATCCTATGATGTCTTCTAAGTGGAAGCAGTAAAATTGGCAAAGTTTATTATCTAGTAGTAAGTAAAGTTTAGCAAAGTGTCGGTTTTCCAAGTGTGTTGCATTATATATAGACAATTAGCAAGCCCTCTAATTGAAGCAAGGAGCTTGTTGGTTCACCGCCATTTAAAAATGTTTTAATATTTGAATGTGAGACGAGTAGGTAGGTAGGTAGGTAGGTAGGTATACTGTACATCTGCTACTTGGGCCCTAATGGTAGTGCTATATTTTCTGAATTTCTACAGGGACCACATATACCACATTATTTACAAAACACCTGACTCTATCCCTCACAGAGTGCCTTCGATCATTTTAATACATAATCAAATTACAAAAAAAAATCTTATTTAGAATCACACATATCTATGTAGGTATGTATGTATGTGTGTATGTAATATGGGAAAATGAAAAACGTTCTTATTTATTTTCAGGCACAATAGCAACTTTTTTTTAAAAATTACATTTAAGTAGCATCACCACCATTTTAAAGAATCCTCCCACGCAAACCGGTATTCAAGCCCCAATTTAATAAATATCATAAACAACTTTTTAAAAGTTTCCTGCAGATACGTTTGTATTTATGTGAATTATCCTGTAACCATTCTTTGCAAGTACTATTACGTACCTACTTCGTCAGTAGAGCCACTCCACCAAAAAGTTAAGTTATATAATAGTCTAAATATATGATAGTACATACATACATGCATACAACAATTGTATTATGCAATTTTGAAGTAAATCTCAAATATAAAGTATTGTCTGTTTGTAAGTAATATTTTATTTAAAACAATAATAAATGTGTTTCTGGCACAATAAATATTCAATGATATCGCGCACTTTACATCGGTGGTGGTGCGCGATATAAAAATGCACTTCATATGTGGAGAATCAGTAACATATATTATATGTATGCGTTACACTCTGCACGTTGTATGTATGTATGTCTGTATGTATGTATGTATGTATGTAGTACCTATATATGTGTTGTGTTTCGCTTGAATATAAATTTTCAAGCTACAGGCCGATGAATTTTGCAACGACGCCCTTAAATCTGCCGCAACTGTGTCTCTAGCTTCATGCTGAAAGCAACAGACAGCCACACCTGATACTGACGTTGTTCACAGCTATTTTAAGCATCTCGTATGTATGTATGTACATACATACATACATATATATATACAGCATGGTCATCAACTAAAAGAATCCACGTACGATAGAACTGATTGTTTTCAGTTACTAAATAAAACACTGACTTGCGCATATTTTATAACCAAAGGCTTATGTTTATTACGAGAAAAGTTTCATTCAAGATTTTAATAAAAATATTTATTTATAAATATAACGTATATGGTTAGTTTGGTTTAGTTACCTTGCAATATATACAACGTTATTATTGGTTTTAAGAGATTGCCGTAGCAATTCCGCCATAAATTTAATTGGATTGTGACGCTTCACATCAAGTGTGCCACAAAGGTAAACCACTGAAATATGCTTCGTTTCATATTTTCATATTACGTGTAGAATCATTGAATATTGCATTTAGGTATTAATTAAATAACGCACATTCTAATTTATCGGTTAGCCAATCTTTTAAAAAGTTTTAATATTTTTTTCTGATTAAACAAATACGCGAAGCGTGCGATCATTTGGTAGGATCAGTGATTGGAAAAAAAAAAGCTGCAGGTATGTATGTATGTATGTATGTATGTAGGAATGTTTACAGCATTTATTGGTGTGGTCGTGATTTGAATACACCAAGCTTCATTATACGCTTCTCATGTGTTTTATTATCGGTGAAACATGTTCGTTACGAACAACGGCAAAAAAGAGATTTACAATCACGCACACAGATTTAGGTGTACCTATACGCGGCCATGGATACCAGAATAGTATACTTATCCAAACACGCACGTTCATATATATAGACGTTATCACGCATAAAATTTATGTTTTTTTTTTGTATGTGTGTGTGTGTGTGTGTGTGTGTGTATTTGTTGATAACATTTGAATCAAATAATAAGTAAGGAAAAATGTGTCACCCGTTAAAATATAACCCAATGCATCGTGGCTTGAATTTACATATTCAAAGAATAAAACATGTTATTATTATTATTATTATTATACCTATGATATATGATGATTTATTTTATTATTATTTGAATTCACTTATATTATTGGCGAGTATCTAATTCAGGTGTCCATCGTAATTATAACAATGATTTCGTTGTATCGTACAAATTCCAACACCTAGTGTCGTGTGGTTTTCAGTGTAGTGACGTGTTAATACTTGGCGTCAGTCAGTGTAACGCGGCGCCGCGCCACTCCAGCCATGATTAATAGGGCCCACGTGCAATTCGCACTCACTCACCCTGTGATCCAATAATGAGGTCCTATGATTAATAAACGGATTTCCTCTTTGGCCGGGGGAAACGGAGCGAGGATAACCACCGGAGGCAGTGGAGTGGGTGGCCGCCTTGTTCATTTTGAAACGCGTGGCGGAGGAGGCGATGGTAAAACAAATACTAATCGACGTGGATTTCACAGTCAAACTCATTCCACTTTTCCATCATGGGATCTAGAGCGTGTAGTAGATTTTCTTTCAATTTCTATTCACTACGAACCAATGCGTCCTTTTCCTTTGAGTAGTGATTTTGTGTTTAATCAGAAACGTATGTACATATGTACGAATTAAATCATCATATCATTAATATTTTCAACTTTTTCAAAATCTTATTAGTATATACCTAATTATAAACACAGATTTTCAATTTATTTAAGTTGACAATATTTATGATGCACCTAGTAGGTAAATAAATGTATTACCATTCAATCAAGTGTGCAATTCGATATTTAATAGATTATGATAGGTATGTACTACATACGTACATATTTTTATTCAATTCTAATCCTATAATAAAGAATATTTAAAACAATTCATCCAATTAAATAACATTTAGCTTTATATTTGAATACAACCGTCGTGTCGTGTCGTGTCGCGTCGCGTCGGTTCATATGCTAATCAAATATAGTACAATATTGAATTGTAAATAAAATAATACGATACATATGAAATTATCACTCAACTAGAACATTATTCATAAATAAACAATATACCGTACATCATATTATAAACGATTCTAGAGTAAATTGCGAATATCATACGACATTTAAATTTCATGTTTACAAATTATCAAACATAACCTTTTATAGTAGGTATATCAAATAATGTTATTCAAATATCAGTAGTTCCTATATACATACATATATTAAATATGTGAATCGATATTAAACGAATAGTTATTATCGCGTTTAACAAAAGACACAATTTGAACATTGCGAATTTATTTTCAGTAGACAGGATACATTTTAGTCGTATGACTACGTTTATGTATGTACCTATGTATGTACATAAGGTTTGGCCCATATTTCGTTCTTATATCACCGAGACATTTCAAAAGCTTACATATTTCTTCTCCGGACATAAAAAATAAATATTTACATAATTCTGTACGACGAATAGGAAATACAACAGAAAATGCAGTAATCAATATAATTCCTTAGAGGAAATGTTTCCGTTGTGTATTATACCCATCGACATTTTGTGGCAAAACGGTAAGAATTTAATTCCGAAAAACCACCGTAAAGTATTTCTAATGCTCTCATATTTACTAATTTACCTCGAATTTATCTAAATCAAAACAAATGTTCCACTGGGACATATTGATTTCGAAAATTTGCACTTAAATTATTCAAATTTTCCAATTTTTTATCACCCTAAATCCATTTTATATGTAAATTCACGTTATGGCCAATAATAACCTTAAAATGTAAACTCTCATTTTAAAAAATAAACTGTTGATATCTAATTACAAAGGAAATATAAATTAACTTCTAAGCTAAATTGAAATTAAATTAAATTACCTTCACAATTTCACGAGATCGATCCGAGCTACACTGCATGCTAGAGAAAAAGTGTAATTGCCAATTTTTAACAGCGTAATATATACGCAAGGGGAGGAAAGCATGGTGAAAGGAATTACACGAAACTTAAAAGTGCGTAAAATTAAGCAATTACGTAGGTACATACATACATACACTTATATGGTAACAATAAGAAAACATCTTGATTTGACTTCTTTTTTGCGCAGTATTTAACAATGAATTTGTCAAATTTACACTGATACTTTACGATAAATAAGTTTATTTTTATTTTACAATCTACACCAGTAAATATAGGTAGTACATCTTCGAACATAAATCTTGTCCCTTTATAGTCACCTAAAATCTCGCAACCAGCATTGCATGATTTTAATGCAAGTTATGCAGCACGTACAAAATCAATTAAATTACGTAGGTGAATTCATATCATTCGTTTATTATGGTGCATCCTACCATAATAAGCGAATGTAATTTAACTGATTTTGTACGTGCTGTATAACTTGCATTAAAATCATGCAATGCTGGTTGCGAGATTTTAGGTGACTATAAAAGGACAAGATTTATGTTCGAAGGTGTACATACATACGTTAACTAAGGCAACGAAAGAATTTGATATGCTATACTTTTTAATAACGTTTTTCAAGCAAAGGTTGTTTGAAATATTAAATATCTTTCATTTACGTACTCTGTAAGTGCAGCAATTTTCAAGCAGCTGAAAAAAGCAACCAGAGTAAATATGCATTTCAGGTTTAAATATTCATTTGAAAAATAGGAAGAAGTTTTATCCTCGAAGGTATTTCAATATCAAATTTAAAATTTCATATTTGTATGTTCAATGGCGTAGTAGGTATCTAGATAGACGTCATTGTGAAAATAATCAAAATCGATTTAAGGTACCTATTCAAAACAGACATATTTTATATGTAGTAACAATATTTTATTACTACGTATGTAGTACATATAGGTATTACGTGAAAGTGAAATGGGTGGTATTAATAAAAATTTAAAATCATACAAGCATTCAAAGGAAATGGAATTTCTATGTTTGAAAATGTCATCGTCACTTGAATATTAATATGAATACCGTATATGTATATGTGACTGTTTGATGAATTTCGCATTGAAAAAAGTTAAACTGTGACAAATGAACAAAAGCGCGTAGAACTGTGAACCCATAAACACATCTTAATTACAGAAAATTTAATGTCCACGTGGCCTGCTAGCGAAACGATTTCAAATAAAGATAATCTTAAACTGTTCTCGCTGTCTAAGCGAAAATAAGTGGCACTTAGTAATGTAAATTGCAGATCCTAAAGAACCGCCTCCGCTTCCACGGAAAGCCAAGCCAAACCAGTGCAACAAGAACAAAGAAATCATTTTCATTTCGCACAAGCAATCGTTTGTTTGTTTTTTTCTTTTTCGACAATTCTAATAATAACACGGAGAGAATCTGTTTATATGTATACCTAGCTAATAAGGTATTATGATTAATAATACAAATGGTATTTCATGTAGACGTTATGTAGTACATATACGTATCGATTGTATGGTATATATATATATATATAGGTACTACATAAATAGAATGGTGCGGGCACTTTATTTGTATGGAATTGTTGATGGTGTTTGTGATGTCAAAACATCGATGTTTAAATTTTCATTTGGTATGATTTATCCGTTTTAACACACACGGCTACGTATTTATGTCCAAACATTATTTACCCCCTTACTACGGCATGCATAATGTTTATTATTATCATTACCTATTATGAATGGTATCAACTACATAAATGATTCAATTCTACAAAACCATATATAATAATTAGTGGCCATCATGCAATAACATAATGTCTTCTTACCTTGTACATCAACGCAGCCGACACGCTTTTTCATGGTGTTAGTGTTAATTTGACACATGTAACATCCACGATCGGTTTCCTTGAGTTGTCGAATACGTAACTGCCATGTACGCAAGTTGTCATGTGTCACGCTTATGCGTGAATTGTGCGTGACTACTCGGGTGTGCAAGGTCAAGATTGTTTGGTCTTCGGCTTTCATCCAACCGACCTGCGAAATCAAAATAACATATTTGCAATTTGGACGCCAGCTATTTACGCAACTGCTTCAAATCGAAAAATAATAAAGAATCTCAAATAGATGAATCGATGATAAATCAATATAGAAAGACGTGGGGTTTTTTTTTTTTTTTAAATGGCTGTAGCCAGCACGTCTTCTCGCTTGAATAAGAAAGGTCGAAAACGAAATACTCGGCAAAAAAAAACCGCTCTTTAAATAATGAAGTCGCAGGGTGAATTCCTAAAAAAATGGTCTTCTTGCTAGAAGGAACGTTCGCAAAAGTTCCATGTTTCCGTTAGTGCAGGAGAGGTTATCTTTCCGGATCAGCGTGTTCCGGTTATTACTGCTGTGGCGCTGGCGTCAACCGGATATCCATCATTGGCCGGCGCAACCGCCGAAGCTTCCATCTAGTTCTACTGACTGAAATGCGCCGGTACTATAAACGATTACGATTTTTTACACTGTGAGAGTTTTTTTTTTTTGTCGAATGCTTTTCAAATCAACGGCATAGCTTGCGCAAAATTCTAAATCTATTTAGACGTAATTCGTGTAAAACTGCAAAACGAAATGTACTATTAGAAACTGCAAAGACAGTAAAAAAATTGCACTAAACGTATGTTTGATGGGCCGTAGCATCGGTCAAAGTGACCATCTAAAGCGACGATTTGTGTTGTGAGGGGTGGGGGGGGGGGGTGATAGGGGTTTAGCGAAAGAAGGACCGAAAGGCCATTTCGAGACGCGAATGACTAATGGAGTGCACATTGCTGTTACGCCATGGCCCAATGGCGGCGGCAAGCATTTCGGGCGGACCGGGCCGTGCGCGCCCAACAGCCAAGTGCTTCGCTGTCGCTGAATAATTTACCCCCGGTATATATGTATGTACGCCTTTAAATTTATAATTCGACGCGCGATCGAACCATTCCGTTAAACGCAGAGTCGATTTTTATTCTCTCTCTCTCTCTCTCTCGAATAATTGAAGACCGTGTATTCTTTATAAGGTGCTGCAATTGAACCGAAGCGAGGAGCCACCGGCGTGGAACGGCAACTTAATTTGTTATCGACGTATTTATTTAGTCAGACGGAAAATTTATTAGAAGCGTATCTCCGCGTCCGTGGGTTAATTCATGCTAGTGCCATGGCTAGATGTTGATTGTGGACATAGAATAAGATCTGTTGGAGTAACCGCGTAACTGGGTTAGGTTAGGTCTTATTTTCTGTATCCTTTCTCGGTGGCATTTGCGTCGGTTGGTTAGACTAGCGGTGGTTCGTTTGCTTGACTGAATACCAGGAGACACACACACACACACACACACACACACAATTTCGTTATTCCCCAGGGGGTTGTGTTGTCTTGGTGCTGACACGCAATCAAGGATTATTGCAGACTATCAAATTAACGGTTAATTTGAATGTACGCGTACAGGTACATAGTACATACATATCCCACCCTGAAGACGTTTTCCTCTTCCACATCCCGTTGCGAATGATACAAACTGCATTATAGTATAGCTGCTACACTAACAATAGATATATGTATATGTATGTATGCATGTATGTAAACGAGAACATGTCGTTCAATAAATAAAACCAATCTATATAACTTGGTTTAATACGAATGTCGCTTTAATTATTATAAAATGTAACTATAGAATCACAACACATTAAATTGAAAACATTGTTGTTTACCAGTGTAGATGAAGTTCTAAAAATGATCCATTGCGGAGTGTTTTTGTTGATTATTTAATGTTTATATTGTGGTGCTTGAATTGAAATACTGGAACAACTATTAGCAACGCCATCCTCGGTTGATCTACCCTACTTTTTAATATAGCTATAGTTGTCTCACTCTCGTGCAGTCGCACATATTGAGTGATGCGTTACGTTGAATTTTTTTACTAGGTAATTTTTTTATACACTGGTTGTTGTTTCTTTATACTTATAACTCGACATTGTATGGTAAAAAGAATGATTTTAAATTAAAATCAGAAATGTATATATCATAAAATAATAAATAGCACAGCAGGCGAGTGCTGGGTAAAGATGTTTACAATTAGGTAAACAATAGAGAGCTAAAATAAACACTATAGGTACGGGGAACGAGCGTATAGTTGTGACTTGGCCACGCTGTCTATCTAAGGCACGTAAATTAATTCTTGTGTGTGTGTGTGTGTGTGTGTGTGTGTGTATTCACTCCAGCAACATGATTAGTGTGGTGTTGTTTGATTCTAGTAGGTATACATACATACATATATTTGTAGACACATATCATACGCGCTGCTAGGGATACCTTTATATACATACATATATGTAAACAATACGTTTAATTAAATTTATTTAGCCTAAAATTGTGCAAACATTGCGTGGAAATACATAATTCCTTTTGTATGTGTAAACATTGATACGTATAGATTTAAGTACAAATCGGACACTCCAGTTTTAATTCAGAGATGAGGTGTTGTCTTTTTCTTGTTCTATGAAGTATCAAGTGTTCCAAGCGATTCTTTTCAACTGTTTCAACTGAAGAACGAAAGACACAAAAACCGCGTACGCTGCCACTCTTCTATTTTTAAATAGCCAAGCTACTTGTTTGCCAAATAAAATCACAGTAGTTTTACTACTTTTTACATACTATGTACATACATACATACATACATACATACTCGGACTACGTCACTAAAATCATTAATATATATAACAGGCACAAAACCAACATGACCCCTTTTTACAGTCTTACACGAAATAAAATTGATAATACATATTTTGACCTTCCCTGACTCGCGCCTGCTTATTTTTGGGATATTATATTGAATAAATCTTATCAACTATGCCTGTTGTTTGTTTAACACGAAAACAAAATATACATACTTGAATAATTTGGGCATTGATATTGTTAGAAATGGATTTAGTAAAAGAGCGTTTCAAATGTTAGTAAAAATTTAAAAATATTATAGGTATATAAATATTTTGTTAGGTTTTAAATTCATTTGAAAACTAAAAAATAATAATAATATTTTCTTGATTGTTTAAACATTTGTATTTTAATATCCTTCTTATCTCAACAAAATACACCGACTACGTATAAGAAAGTCCAGTGCAAGACACTGCAGATGTGTTGTATTTGTTTTTGGCCAATTCACACACACACACACACATATATATATATAATAAAAAGTTAAAAAATAGAAAACAATTTTCAACAATTGAATGTTTTTATTCAGAGAATCTTAAAAAGATGTATACGCCTGAATACTGAAGCATTTTGTATATATTTTAACTTGAACTTGAATATTTTATGAAAAAATATATTTAATGTAGGATCAATATACATATAGGTACCTATAGACTTTTTGTAAACTAATAAATGACGATAAAACAGAGAGCAAGAAGTAAAAAGTACGCAAAGCAAATGCAATTTGGTATCGAGGCACTCAAAAGCACTTTGAATTTCAATACGTCTGCAAAGACGCTAGCCATACTCTATTCGCTAGCGGCATTTTTACACAATACTTTTTTGCTGCTGTTTCCACACTATAGTACGTATACTGCTAAGTCCAACGGAAATAAATTGTTTAGTGTTTCGATACAATATTACAATTACTAATTCGAAACGGGCTATTCCAAATATAGTAGGTATAATAAGAAAAGACTTTAGGCAAAAATCAATCAATATGATTGGATTCCGTCATGCTTTCAATTTAAAATGGAATAAAAAAGCACTGGCTCTTACATAACAGAATTATGTATGTATGTAGTATAGTACCTAATTCCTTTTATTGTATAACAGATGAAATTTAGAAACGACGACGACGACAAATGCAATTTTACTTTGTGCAAATGATGTAAGATATTTTGTGGGTGGGGAGGGGAGATAAAACGAATGACGTTACATTAGCTATGTCCTTCGTTCACACTTTGTGTGCTCTGTTCTTCTGTATAGATACACAAGCATCATTTCCATTTATTCAACCCTCATCTTCACAAGCTGCTGAGAAATGTTCTTGTTTGGTCTGCAGTTTAAATAGCGAAACGGCTATGTGTACTATAGCCAGCTAGCTAGCTAGCTAGCTGGAGCATGCAATTTCCTTAAGAATGCTAATTTCTTCCCTCTGGATATTTCGCTCAGGATATAATGCAGTTAAAATGTGTATTATAACAAACAAAATTATCTTTAATTACTTGGATGAAAGTTTAATTGTAAACGTCTGATGTTCTGCGCACGCGCGCCTGCACCCGAAACTATTTTATGTTTTGTGTTGCAATATATAGATAATAATTCAATGCAGTCTTTGTTCATTTGAGATCATTTTGTAGCTAAATTGTCAAAGTTAGCAATGTGATGACGTGTCCGACACCTGCATAATAACAATGCCGTTATAGCGCATGCCATGCGTCAAATTAATCGCGTCGTTAATTACTGCTATGCACTGTGCATATACAGTGTAGCCGATTTAGGTAAGCGTACGTTTAGAAGTTCTTTAAAGAATAAGCACTTCTTGCTGGTTTATTAACGTTTAAAAATCGCATAAATTCTTCTGTTCGTTGATAGTAAAAGCTAATCTGAAAATGAATACAGTCGAAATTCGTTTATTCGATACATGATTTGCCATTTGCCACAAGAAAAAGTTGGAGCAATCAAATTACACTATGTTGGATATTGCCAACCAATTTTGTTCGGATTATCAAAGTTCGATTGTATTTATAGTAACTAATAGTGCAATTGTTAAGGAAAGTTGAATATATTGGTGGATTTTCGCTAACGGCCATCGTATTTGGAGTTTCTTTATACGCTTCGTAGTAGACCGTACATCATTATTCGTTCAAGTAAGATGTTTCTTAAAGTTCCAGATGAAATCTGGCCTGAAAAGTAAACTTCCGAAAGAACTACGATAAGGTATACATAACTTGTCCCGCGAGTCAAATCAATCAAGTGTCTTTAACTAACTAACCAATTCAAAGTAGGAACGTTAGACTTGTACGTATTTCTCATCCGGCATTTTACAAAACAATTTACAAAACGCACCTCTGATAAGTGTATAGGAATAAAAATAAATCAACCCATCATCCCTGACTTTATTATTTCGCCACTCTTTTCCGGTGCGTTGTTGTATAGTAGTAGTTTTTTTCACAGCGTTTGAAATACATTAATCTTATATGAGTGAAGTATTTGAACTTGATTGATGATACTATAAGGGTTACGTGTATGGAATTGGCAAACTCTTTTGTTTCCTCTGCCACAGCAATCACATGATTGCAGAAGACAATCCAATTATTTATTGATAATTAATAACAATTAACATTTACTGAGCAATTTCCACAGGGAACTATTTTTCTATCTTTGAATTATAAATAAGCGTAGGAGGAAGTAAGGTGATGGAGTATTTTATGCGGTCGCAGTAAGCTTATTCTTTCTTTCTTTTTTTCCACTGCGGTCAGTGATAAAAGTGTGCGAGGGGGAAGCAGCAGTAACTCAGTTGGTACGCATATCGTACTATACGCACAAGTGGCCGGTCATTCTGCTATAAAACGAATTTTCTTTTTGTGGCCGCAATATTGCTGCTTTTCTACCTTATAATGTCGGATACCCTTAACATAAGAAGCGGAGAAAACCAAATCTAAAGGATTGCTTTATACTTCCGATTTCCGGACGTGAATAGCGTATAAATTTCTTCCATTATCGATTTATTCACAGCATTCTTTGTTTAGTAACCAAGTTATTTTTACCTTGTTGATCAAATTAATAAAATTAATTCACAAATAGCCCCGCGTATAAACTGAACATAAAATAAATGTTGATTTTTGTGTAAAGTAATTTGTGAATAAAAAGGACTCGCCTGAAGCAGAATTTACAACGTCACTGTGAAAGGTCACGAAAAGATGGAACGTTCGCGCAATCCTTTCTGAACTATTAACTTTCGAAAGTTTCTAAATTACTTGCGAAATGATTGCAAATCTACTTGAAGTGTGAACGCATCGAATCGATGATAAGATCTCACATTCGCCTTCTGGGTTACAATGGTACATACAAGATAATTTGTTAAACCCTCTACAGGAATACTACCTTCTAATTAATTAATCAATTAATTAATTAATGTGCATAAATGATGTACAATCTCGCATACAAATACTATGCTAGGATTACTTTAAACAATACTCAATGATGTAGGTGTAATCGATACTGTACGAAGCAAAATGATTTGTTTTATTTATTTAAAAAAAAAAACAAAAACAAAAATAGACATCTATTCACTCACACCCACATACACAGAGATCTTTTCTTATGAACCTTCGTAAACAATAAGGTCAAGCCTCCATCATCAACCCTATAAAAAAAAACAAGACCCCTATACCTATTCCGAGACTATCAAAGACACACGTGCCTCGAAGCTATAAGATAGGAGTATATTATTGTCTCACGTCAGTGAGTACTCACCTTGTAGTGACCGAGATCCGTAACCGTGCAGCTGAGCACCGCTTCCCGGCCAACAGCGACCGTCACGTTCTCAATGGGTCCGGTAAAGTCCGGGTCCGCCGCATCTGCAAACGCCGGCAAGGGCAACGGAAGTGGTGGAGGTGGCAGTTGGAACAATGCCGGTGGACTACTACCGTGACCGGATGAGGGTGCCGACACATCTACTGAAATAGAGATTTGTCTTCAGCAATTCGATCACATGATCATCATTTAAGTAGGTAGGTATGTACAGTGTTTCTTTGTACAAATGTCACAAACGTCTTCGTTTAAAACTTGTATATATAAATATCATTCCTCTAAAACATATTTCCAAACGTGACTCTATTGGATGCAACTAGATTACTACAGTAGCTCGCTAGAAGTCGTATAAAAATCATAAAATAAACTTATTTTCAAACTGGATAAAGATTGGATAATTTTATTTAATAATATGCATACATAGTAGTGGGGATGCAGGATTTTTCATCAAAAATATTATATCTACTCTATGAACGGCAATATTTTGTTTGGTTTCTTCTTATAAACGAATCTAATATTTAATATTTCATCAAACTTTTGTGCTTAAATATGGCTTAAATTGTTCAAAACCTATTAAAATGCTACAAAAATGTTTACTAAATGATTTCAAAGTTATATGTTTTTTAATTTAACATGGACCAAATACAAAATGGTTTGAATTTGAGCAACTTTATTCTATAGGTAGGTATTTTCTGGGCGTCTTTTGTGATATCTACCTAATTTATCTTCAAAAAATTACATGTAGGCAAAATGAAAAACATTCCTAATTAACACCAATTAGTATCGTGGCAAATGACAAATTTAATATTTAAATTCGTAATAACGTTGTTTTTCAAAATAAAAATATTACCTAATTGCTTAGATTTATCATGTTAGCGCAGCAGACGGACGGACGGACGGACGGGAAGACGTAAGGTTGCCATGTTGCTGTTAACTTAAAGTAATTTCCCAACTATAATTTATCTCGCTGTGGTTTTTACAACTTTCATGATAAATGCTGCTAACATTTAATAGGTAGTATATTTTTCACACATAATAAATATATCATAACATTATAATAACCGAATTGTCATCACATACCTATACATATATGTAAAATACTTCTGGCTTCCACTTTGCATAAGTGAAAAATTCTATACATGATAAGAATTATGGAATGAATACAAATATTACCTACTTTAACATTTCCAAATTATGAAATTGATTAAGAATTCACTTTTGAAAGAATTAAAAATGTAAATACCTAGTAGGTACCAATTTAGTTTTCCACATAGACTGCTTGAATGAAATTCGTTCAGTGTCGCCTTTTCAAATATAATCCTTCAATATAATAGAAATTGCATACGAAATTCGTAATCCTATTCACTAATGAAACGTTAAAGTTTCTTTGTGCGATAAAAACGAACCGCAAAACGTATTTAAATAAATTGAAATTGTTAGCGAATAGTTTCATTCAATGCAAAAGTAACTTGTGTGAATCTTATGTATTTTATTTGTACCTATGCATTTATTTGTAACGAAATAATCCAACAAACCACCCCGGATCAATGATTTTGTTTCTGGAAGTATAACCAATCAAAAGTGTCAAAAGTGCATTGGCTGTTCTATGTTATTGTTTTAGCTAAAGTTTCCGAATGTAATTTTCATGAAATGTGTACTTCATCAACGAGTTTCTTGTCAGGGAAACTTTATGAATGTACTAATTAACTCGCTGCACTGTGTGGCGCTGTGGCGCTGCAACTTGTGAAGAATATCTAACAAAATCGAATCTAACACTACATCCATACCTATAGCATCAATAATTTTAAAACACGTTGAAATTTAATTAAATTCAACTAGGTATAAGAATGAAACATGCACGCAAATATTTGTCAATGCGCTAAAGTTAACAACTATTACCTATTCAAATTACGTTATAATAATATGTACATTATTATGTTTGTTATTAGCTAAAATGTGTACACCTTCGAACATAAGTCTTGTTCCTTTATAGCCACCTAAAGACTCGCAACCAGCATTGCATGATTTTAATGCAAGTTATGCAGCACGTACAAAATCAGTTAAATTACGTAGATTCGCTTATTATAGTAGGGGTGGTCCACCCTACCATAGTAAGCGAATGATATGGATTCACCTGCGTAATTTAACTGATTTTGTACGTGCTGCATAACTTGCATAAAAAATCATGCAATGCTGGTTGCGAGATTTTAGGTGGCTGTAAAGGGACAAGACTTATGTTCGAAGGTGTACATAGATTAAAAAGACTAGTTTTTATTTATAAATATACCTAGTCATATTCTTACAGTTGGATTTACCATCATGCTAGATTGCCATTACATATGAAACACTCCTGACTTTGTTTTTATTATCATAATATTATTGACGGTTTTTTTTTATTTATATGGGTTTGTTATTTTGAAACACATGTGTTTATGAATTGCAAATCGAGACACACACGCACACACACACACATCATCATCATCATCATCAAGTAACGATGAATCATAACAATTTAAAATGTAAATGGACAATTCAAAAGTGTGACATAAAGGCGGCCGTAAAGTTGGTCGATTTTTATTCTAGTTCCTTGATGTCGTCCGGATTGAGTTTGTAATGTTGCTGTATGTACATACATACATACACCATAAAAGTGTTATTGTCAACGTAATATTCATGGCTCATAAGCTATAGCTATATCTACCTATAACAAACGGTTAACTAGGGACAGGAGAGAGAGAGAGAGAGAGAGAGAGAAAGATTCTCATTCGAATTCAGCCAACGATCCACGGCTACGATAGCCCTACTATCTAGATAGTACACACACACACACACACACACACACACCCTTCCTATTTAACCTATAACTCCTCTTGGACGAACAATGGAACTACCTCTGAAACTTTACTTTAGTCCTCACTCACTCACTCACTCACTCACTACAACTTGTAGGTAGGTACGTATGCTATAGGTATATGTTTAGTTAAGAGAAACTAATTTTATTATTATAATGCATTATTTAATACATCTTCTTTAAAATGTCTATCGTTATTTTTATTTCGTTCTACACGCTGTGAATAGTTTAATCCTCAAAGTAGAAATTCTTCACATTTCCTCCAATTTTATTTCAAGTAGGAATATACATACATACATACGTATAAGAAATCCAACTGTGTAAGTATACCTACTATGTAGCACGTAGCAGCAGATAAGAAAGAAAAATATTTGCAATGTTTCAACTATTTTTAGTAGCGATAGTAGCATGCTAGTCCGACGGGATTTCAACTGCATTATTTTAATGATAGCGGCGTACGTAAAAGCCATTTAAAAGTGTATTACATTATTTCAACTAGCCAAAATCGTATGATTTGCAAAATGTCTGTATGAATCTTGCCACTTTATTATATATATATTTCCTTTGTGAATATACGAAAGTATGTAGAATATTTCATAAAAAAAAAAAGAAAAAGAAAAAAAAATGTAGGTACAGAATAAAAAATGCTGTTCTTATGCGAGAAAGAAGCCTGAAAGGATTTTTTTGTGAAATGTATTTCAAAATATTTTCTTTGATTCATACTGCAATAATATATGTATGTAGTATGTATCAACACAACTAAAAGTGACGATATTGATGTAAATTGTCAATAAACAAATAAACATCTACATACATCATGATATATGAAAATGCTTTCTGTACTTGTTTATCAAATGTGAACAATAAAAGTATATGAACATATAGAAATGAAATAATGTATAGTGGAATGAAAATATGATTGAATTCGTTAATGATTCGAAAGAGATAAGAAATTCTCTGGCTATACCTACTATTTGTGTTCAAGAGGTGGAATTTTGAAGAAAATCTTTTATTTCCGCCGTGACAGCGGCGGAAACTGAAAAACCATCACAGACCTATTCCTGTCTTATTCGTTACATGCGCATGTCACCTCTGACGTCATATGCCAATGCAGTCGCTAGCGGCATCTATTTGCGAAACTAGGAAGCTGTACGCTCCCACATAAAAGAGATAATTTAATCCTATTGATCCACTTGGATTCATGACACACACACACAATACAACCACACAAAACTAAATTGGAATTAAGATCATTATTCTATTGATATTGCTTTATTTCCGTATTGTTTCCATTAGTTTTCTCACATAACGGAACTACATACATACATACATATGTATGTAGGTAGTACATACATTGATTACAACCATGGATACCAGACTAGTTGACACACAATACATTAAAAATAGCCACTTTGGCGCCGCACCGTATCGTTTGTTCGTTCGTTCGTTCGTTGAGTTGAGTTGACCGTAGCCTTTTATTTACTTTTTATCCTGTTGATCTTAATAGCAAAAGATAACTAAGTTTTATTTGTTTTTCGGCGTTGGCAATGCTTGCACATAATTTTATCAGTGTCCAAATTGGATTTTCACCGAATTATGTCACTGCCCAAACAACAACGATGTCGCCGGTAATTCAATTCTTATTGATCAAACATCGGTTTTTAAATTTTCAAATGAATTTTGACATTTAAATATACCTTCTATGTATGTATATATATATATATATATATAAATTATTCAATATTCATATATTTATTAAATTATAAACAGAAAGCCTACGCACATAAATATATACTGTAACTGTCCCGAAAATGTGATATGAAATATTAAAATTTATATTATTTATATGACAGAATTTATTAATACGTAAATACCTAGATACCTATCTACATATGTATATAATGTGTGTGATATTAAATCACAAAAATATATTCGTGATGCTAATATGGAACATATTAGTTTTACTATACGCGCAATTATTTGCATAAAGTAAAAACAATTCACAATCTTACACACGAGTAAATAAAATTGTAATATTTAGAAAAATATTAAAGTTAACACTCGACTAGCTACATAGCTCTCGGAATTTTCTGCAGGAAAAGTTTATAATAATGCACACAATGTAGAACGCGCCGTCATAAATTTATTATTATATTTTCATAATCCCATATTTCTTTCTTTACTTATAGTATATGTAAATATATAGGTATGTAGGTATATAACAATATTTTATTGGACATACGTGTAAAAATATACAAAATACTACGTAAATAGAACGGATCTTTGAAGATTCTTACTGGATACGAAAATACGTTGACGTCCGTCAACTCAAAAGTTAGCGCTAATAGCTTTTTATAAGTATCTCTAGATATACGTATGTATGTACATACATATGTATAAACCGTTTACGTTTGAAGTATTCGTTCAACAAAATATAAATTAAATAATTATTTGTTTCACCATGCAAATGATATACCTACATTATATTATAATCAAAGAAAAACATTGTTGCGAACACTAGTATACTAATTGAAATATACGTAATATTTTTATGTAAATCTTTTCTGAATTCGTTATAGAAACGACGTAACATTCATTCTCACAGCTCGTGCAATTATACACACACTACGTAAACCTTAAAATTAGTGGCTATATACGAATACGTGTTAAATATTAATTAATATTATTTCCTAATTACAAATCAATGTAGCGCCTTTGATAACCAAGCACAAGGCTTTGTCCTAAATGTCTGCAAATTTGCTTTGACAACGACATTCACCAATTTGTGTGAATAGTATAGATACCTATGTACCTAATAAACGCGTTTAGCGGAAATTAAAAATTATTACAACTCGTTTTCAAAATACAAAAAAAAGAAAAAAATACTGGAGTAAATACATGTACTTTCGGTTTGAATATTCTTTTCAAAAATATACAAGTTTTAAGTTCAAAGTTTCATAATTTTCCCAACTACACTTTTACCTGTAGAGCGATCAAAGACAGACACACACATACACAGACATCATTCCAAAAATGGTCAGAGAGGGTCAAAAAGTCTATTTCCGTTAAAATCTCAACTTTGAACATTTTCATGATTTATTATATACTATGTATGTACTACATACATTCATATAAAAAAGTAAAAACTGATATAAAAGATAAAGTTGAAAGAAATATGTTTTGAATACATCAAAACTAGTTGTCTTAGTTTAATTGTGAATCAGTGTAAATAACAGTGTTAATGAAATAAACAACTTTGTGCACATTTTTACTTTCTTTTACGAAGTAATAAGTAAGTATTGTAATCACGAAAAAAAATTTTCTCGAAATTTTTACGGAAATACACCTTTTGACCTTCCCTGAATCGAGTCTGACTATTTTTGGAATGACGTCTGTGTGTGTGTGTATGTGTGTGTGTGTGTGTGTGTGTGTGTGTGTGTGTGTATGTGTGCGCTCTACAGCCTACACCGTTAAAGATAAAATTATGAAACTTTAAACTTAAGATTTGTATATGCCTGGGAGGAAAACCTCCTATTTTTGAAAAACATATTCAAACCGGAAATGCATGTTTACTTGAGTCATTTTTTGTAATTTCTGCAATATCTCCGAAACGGCTGTACTTACAATAAATATAGTTACATTAACATTCAAAGATATTAGTATTCTGCACAACTTTTGTTTGAAACATTTCTTCAAAAAGTACCAGTTACAAGATCTTATCTTATTGATATTGCCATAGTTACGTAGGTATGGGAAATTATATATAATAAATCGCATCTACTATGCATGTCAATTGTTTTAAATATTCAAATATTTGGACATTTAATATTTATTGTCAGTGTTACAAATAAGTTTAGTGAAAAAGCGTTACAAAGGTTAGTAAATAATTTAAAATATTATATATAAATATAAAAGTCCGGCCATAATAATTTTTTTAGTAATGAATAACTATATTTTCTTTAAATTACTATAGAATCGAACATTTTAAATCTAAAATACATATGTTTTTTTTTAGAAATCTGACAATAATCTAACTTTACAATTTTACTTGACATATGAATGAAAATATTTTCTTTTAAATTTAAACATTTTATATTTTAATTTATATACTATCAAATCTAAATATACTGACTACGTAAAAGAAAGTTTAGGGCCAACACATGGCCGATGTTTTCTAAAAGTAGTTTCAGTATTCTGATAATACATACATGCATGTATGTATGTATGTATCTATGTATGTATATATACTAGTTTAATTTGCTTCTGTTAAATTTCATGGTCAGTCAGTCAGTCAGTATACCACACAAAGTTATTCAACGTTTTGTTAAACAAATAGCATATCTAAGCATTACCGTTGCTTACATTCAAATGATAAATAAACAATCATATACGCTTCATTAAACAACAATAACAATGCATTATTTATTAAGTTTAAAATAGATTTAAAAATCATTGTGATATTTTTCATGATAAAATAAATATTTAAAAGACCTTACGTAGGTATAGTATATATGTACATACGTATGTATGTGCATAGGTCGTATCTTTTAAACCTAATACTATACTATAGGGAAACAAACAAAAGTAATACATCGGTAACAGTGTGCTTAATACATACATACATTCGTATAGAATATCTTTTGTGTACGCGCACGGGGCCCCGTACATATATATGTGCATACATACATATACATAGGTATACGGAAGCCTCGATAAATTATAATGGAACAATAGCGACCGTAGCAAACTTGTATTTATTCTAAAAAGAATACGAAAAAAGTTAGTCCATTATACGAGTAATTACGTTCGTCGAATATAGAGTGCGCTGCCTAGAATTGTAAGATTTCGATTCCGTGAAATAGGAACGGGTTGGTTGCCCCATGTAAATTTACACAATCTTCCAATGGGGTCGAATACAAATGATTCTATATATCGCATCACATACAATTCCTGAAATGTGATTCGAAAATCATTGTAGATAGTATAGCACATTTTTAACACAAAACATCAATGTGATCTGTCATTTGTTTCTTTTTACTTAACCGACGAATCCGCTAACTATAAGAAATTAAATTCACAATGCATAGTAATAAATTACGCAAAATATTATATGTATATAATTTTCCGGTTTACAACATCGACAATAACAAAATTCAAGTGTGTCCTAATAAAATCCATTTGGAAAAAGAGGCACGTAACGCGTATAACACAAGAGGCGGTCCACCTGCTGTCGTAATGAACACGACATAACGTAACGTAACGTAACCTAACGTAACGTAACCTTCGACGTGGCTGTGGCGTAAACGTAACTAACCAGCAGTTGTCACCAACTGTTACCACACCGCCGCGCCGCGCCGCACCGCACCGGCCGGAACTGTTGCCTTGCCAACCATCGGTAACGGCAGTCAGCATTTGTTTTACATTGGTAGCCAATTTACATGGAATGCACGCCACACGTCAGCATTTATTTTGTTTTACCAAGACACACCGACATTTGTGGTCATATGTGGACCGTAGGTATACTTATGGACAACTCATAAAATAATTTTTTGACTGAATCAGGGGTTTTATTCAGCGTAGGTATAACATCTCGAAAACTGTTTTTCATCTAAAATATTCATCGTTGGTTTGGTAATATAAATGTTTGTGTCTGTTTGTAGTGGTTTTGACGCAAACAACCACAATTCTTAACGAATCAAGATGATTTTCTTGCAAATTATCAAAGGACCCAAAAATGTAGTATTATTAAAGTAATCATTAATATCAAAATAATTTAATTCTTAACGTAAAACGAGGAAACGATTTACAGTGTTGTGAAAACGAATAGTTTAAATGTTTATTACAAGGAAGAAAGCGCCATTTCAGAGAATGCAGAGTTTGATGTGGCTTTTTTATTTGTTACAAAAGTGCAACACATTTATTGTAACACTAGCGCTTTCAAGTATCGATTGCATTTGAAGCAATGTAGATTTATAAAGGTTCTTCTTGAGAAAGTTTCAACGCGGGGCTTCTTGACCGAGATCACAATTTATTGCATTTTAGAATCTCTTATCATTTTTCAAAGCTGATGGGCTAGAAAATTGCTTCACTGATAACAATCTTTAACGAATATTAGTAACCTTTATTGAGTGTTCAACTTTTAAAACGATTTGAAATACATCAACGACGTGCAACGATTAACGTATTAATTCAAAGTTTTTGCACTTTCACAGTACTAAGTATAAGGTAACGTGTTGGTTTTGTAAGTTAAAGTAACAACAACGCTCTTGTTATTTTGTTCCTGGTTTCTTTGTCGCAAGGTTTATTAGACCACTTTGTACAGCGACACCGCAGGTGTGCTTCTTACATATACAATAACAACGTCTGCTTTAACACTTTCAAAATAGAAATAAAAAACAACATAGAGGTACACACACACACACACATACTATAATGCATATAAATATTTACATTAGCTTATCATATCATACATACACAGGATAGAAATTCCTACTAATTTCTGGAATAATAAAAATTAAAACTAACCTATTGTTATTTGCATTCCGCTATCGGTGTTTCTATGAAATGCGTTTAACAATTACATATTAGAAATTAAAATAAATAAATTCAAGTACATTTCCTTGATTTTGAATTTGAAAAATGGAAACTACAATGTTATGGTGAATCTTTTAGAAAAAATGGTATTTCGTTCCTTGGTTTGGCGATAGGTATATATATATATATACTATATAAAAATAAAATATATATCATATTATGTATCAATCAATATATGTTTCATACTCGAATAAATAGCAAAATGTCTCGGTATCTGTTTTGAATGGATCGTCGCCATGACAACGTGAAGAATTGTCAACTTGACTGCAAATGACTGATGAAAATATATATGGGTCTATCTATATTTATTTATGTATGTATGTGTATGGGGCATGAGGATTGGTTACAGTTTTATCGTGCTTAGTCACGAATCTCTCTAGTCTGAACGCTAATGACGCAGATAATAGGGACGATTTATGATATGTTACATTTACCTAGGTTATACATAAATCTAATATTACTTACACAAGAGCCTACATACATACATACATATAATAAAGCCAGTAATGATCAAGCCCGGTCCGTTGGAGGATTTCTGATAAGCATTACCTTATCTTAAACATTCAATTAGAATCAAAGAAATATATCTTTGTGGCTTTAATTTATATACCAACATTTATTGGGTATTACGTTCACATTATTCCAATATCTATATGTATGTATGTATGTATGTTCCTATATAGGTACTTCTACTAAGTTATATTAACATCGAAAACCTCTAAAATATTATTTTCTGTATAGGTATACAAAGATTCCATTCGTTCGTGTACTGTAAGACTACTTTTTATGCGATAGCAATATATAATCATGATTATAAACCATAAAAATGATGTTGCTTATTTCATATTACCCATACAGAATTACTTTATTATTATTACTATTTAAATTAGTAGCATATTTGAATCATTGTAAATATACCTACATACTACCACTAGATTTCAATAATAATAGGTATTATTCTTTTCAGTAAAATTGTGCAAACTAGATAGTCCTGTTTCGGAAGATACTTTTTGTCACGCGTAGCACGTGAATATAATAACGCGTTGCGGTTTTTGTGGCATGAATTACATTATGACGTCACATTATACTCGCTTGTTATATGTATGTACCTATAATAACATGGCATTGTGGTGTCAAATAAAATCTGGTTTAATTTGATTTATATTTTTTATCGTGAAAACAAAACTAAACCGTGTATAAAGTATGTAATGGCCCTATTATTTAGGAAAATGTTGTTTAATCGAATTGAAACAATTATTGTTGAATACAAATAAAACAATAGTTTGTTGTATTGTATAGAGATAATAATGTTTAATAATAATAATAGTACCTACTACAGAATTTCTGATGATATATTATACTATAGATACATACGTATATTGTTAGTAAAGCAATGTATGTATGTATGTAGCTACGGTAGTGGTGGTAGCAATAACCTTTTAGTAATGGCATTTGCGAGATGTGCGAATCACGGAGGAAGGTCTAAAGAACATTTAGCTGATTCCCAACGGTAGTGTCTTCGAGCCCCCTATCTGCATTTCTAATCATTTCTGCGGTTAAGAAATATGTATGTATGTATGTATATATACGACTGAATAAATTGTAGCCATAACATTAGACACGGAGACAATGCATCAAATGCAAATGATTTTAATGTTTCTCAACAAAGTTTAAATTGTATTACTTTATGGACTCTCGCTTCAAGTTTGTTGTTGCCTTCAACTTTGGCGAGAACATGTGTTGTCAAATCAGTATTGTATTGTTAACTTTCAATTAAATAATCCACTCAACTTGAAAATGTTTCAGCACCAGAATAGGATTCATTTGTAAAGTTGTGAACACAGTTAGTTATATGAACAGATTGGGTGTACATAAGTATAAGTATATTTTACTGTACTTGTGTATACACGATTTGTATATAGTATTAACTATTAGAAAATTTAATCCTCTATTCGGTTGTATTTGTGTGAAATTTGGAAAAATGTCCGTTTTCGCTACATCATGTACTATCATCAGAATGACACTGTTGCATATCAAATGATTGCATGTTGTATTGCACTAGAGACTAGAGTATACTCACGTCTCAAATTAAAGTCAGTCACAGTCTAATGTGCGGGGCGAACCGACCGATGCGACGTTGTAATAAATACAGCTCTAAACTGGGATGGCGGGAAATAGGCTCATAAATAAGGACACATCGCGGGCGGCTCTCTGAAACGGAGCTACATACGTACATAGCTAGTAGCTGGTGTAGTTTTTGATTCGAGCTGGGACTGAAGATGGCATGGCTAAATTGATTTTACTATCAAGGCGCTTGCTACAGCCACTCATCCACGCTTATATGCGCTAATGGCCATGACCTGATTTTAATACATACATATTATTATTATTACTAATATTATACATCTCACATATACAACAATTATCGAGTCAACATACCTAAGTGTATATACCTAAGGGAAATTTTAATCAATAATATACAGAGGATGTTATAAGTTGTTCCAGCTCATCTTCTGCACACATTTGAACAAAAATATTGATCTATAGATAAGAATGAAACAATTTGCCAGGCAATCTTCAAGATTCTCAAACAAGAACTCGATCATAGCTTCACAATAGATCTACAAAGAACAGTTCTTACATAATCTTTCCTTAGACCTCCTGGACTAACTCCCAATAACCTTATTAGAATATTGTTGACGTCAGCAACCGCTTAATGCCGTTATATCTGAAATAACACGCTTTCATTGCTATATTTGTAAACATAATACATATCATTGTCGATTAATATCATCATTATCGATTCTGTAACATGCGTAGTCTGAATTTGAAGCAAAACAACAAGTCAAGTGTTTGTAAATCAGAAATGTTTTGAAACAAAACAACACAAAGTGCAGACGTCGCTTGTTACGATGTATAAATGTCAACGCGGTCACGGAGGACGAATAAAAAGGGAAAGAAATACACATTCGCACATCTATTGAAGACAACACACGAATAGGACGCGCAGATGGTGCGAAATAGCTAAATGTTTATCCACCAGGGGCTATTACAACCGCCGAAACGACCCGGGAATGAGCCTGACC
Organism: Nebria ingens riversi; assembly: GCA_018344505.1. Taxonomy (NCBI): domain Eukaryota; kingdom Metazoa; phylum Arthropoda; class Insecta; order Coleoptera; family Carabidae; genus Nebria; species Nebria ingens. The sequence continues at coordinate 51,883 of JADQWA010000023.1, forward strand.
CGAAATCTTTAAGATTACGGCTCATTTAAGTCATCTTCAATCATCTCGTGACTTTTGCCCAACACTTGAGAATGCTATTCAAAACAAATCTAAAATTCTTATTCAGATTTTTTTTTAATTGCATGAAAAGTTTCTTGGCAAGAAGAACGTTTACAATTTGCTACTTTAAAGAAAGTAGGTAGGTATGTACATTTATCATTCAAATATTGATTTTAGGTTATATTTAACTTGTTTATTTTACGAGAAGAATTATTAATGCTTTCTTTGTTTGATTTATTGGATGTGATAAATTATAATAAAAATTATTTATTAGCTTGGAAGTTTTATACCTAGGTGTGTAGGGTGGGGAGTTTGGTTATTTGAATGCGATGTAAAGAACCATTTGATTGAATAATAATAATGATATAAATGTTCAGTAGGTATAACCAAAAATTGAATCCATTGTGGAATTACTTTAATTTTCTTTTCAAACTTTATGATGAAGCAAGGAAAATTAAGAAAGAATGTGAAAAAGATTCAATATTAAGTTTTACGAAGTATGAAATAGAATTTTATTTTTACAATTTCTTTGTGAATTTCCCAGGAGTTAAAGTATAAAGGATGGCCAGGCAATAATTTTACATTGCAGTTTCCTTCCGCGAGACGATGCGAAATGGTAACATAAACTTGTGTTTGTTTTATGTTTCATGTGTTGCTGCGATGTGTCTAACTTAATTGTTTGCATCTTCTCAAAAGCTAAGCTCTAGAAAACTATTCACCAGGGACGACACCAATATCTATGTATGTACATGTATGTATGTACATACATACACTGTTATCAATTGATATATTCAGATGTTTACTTTTTTTTCCCACTCATATATATATATGTATGTACATTTATATATGTAGGCAATATAACTACTAATAATATATGTCATCAAATATACATACAGTCGGATATTATATACCTATGTATGTGTATACATATTTAATTAAATATAAATCCAAAAGAAAATATATAAAATATGTATGATCTTGTAAATAATTTAAAAACAAATACAAATATTCCTGATACTGTCCCTGATGTGTTTGGTTACACAAAACGTGGTTATAATCTGTAGTATTATTATTATGATACACAAACTGTTTAAACACAGTGGCGAATATAGTGTAATGAAACTATTTCTATACAAAACCCGTAGTTAACTTTATAAAACAGTGTAATTAACAACACATACTTGGAAAACATATACCTACGTATGTATGTATGTATGTATGTACATACATACAAACTTAGTAGTATCAGCATGAATGTTCAAATTATCTACTTTTTTAGCTTGTACCTACATAAATGATTAAATATCTGCTCTAGACTTTGCTTTGAGAAAAACCACCGCATGTATGTATGTATGTATGTATGTACCTATGTATGAATGTCATTTTTTTTAGAGGACCCAAACTTTTGTTGTCATCTGGCGGCGACATATGACGAGGTTTTTGAAAAGTTCGCAAATCTAAAAAGTTTCATCAGTCCATGGATAAAATCAATAGGTACTACCCACATATATACATATATATATATATATATATATATATATATATATATATATATATATATATATATATATATATATATATATATATATATATATAAATTTCGCATTTATTTATATTTTGTAAAGTTTGCAAATACCCTACTGTCCAATATATAGTCCATGCCAAATATTTTCAATCAAAAATCAGACACTTTCACTAAAAAAAAAAAAACTTTGAGACATGTATACAAATATGTGTATCACAAACACGTGTGTATGTATGTATGTATGTATGTACAGACATACATTTGGAGCTATAATAAATATTTTTTCAGTATCTCACAAATTTTTAGTTCACCGTTGTGTATTTGTTGCCATTTTCGATTCGAAATGAAATTGATACCTATAGTCAAAGTAACATTTGAAAGTTTTATAAATATTAGGTGCATATTGTAAATGTTTGTGCTAATTTGTCCTTCAAGTAGGTACCTATTAATAGTTTTAAAGATTTTCTTTTCAATAGGTAATGCATATAACAAATTTAGCTTATTACTTTGTGTGATTGTAATATAATTTGATAAATTCTAGGTAAAATCTATGTGTATTATATAATTTATTTAGCTTTTGTTCATATTATCATATTAAAAATGTTCTTTTGTTCATTTGTTGGTGGAATATCATATTGTTTTAAACTCGTTACGATAATAATCTCATAGCTGCAAGCATAAACGGTATTATCAAACAGAAATGAAAAATGAGAGAGGATTTGAATTACTAAACCATGTCTTTATCCATGTATGTATGTATGTATATACGTAACAAAGATATTTCCTTTTTTGTTCTTTAAGAATTAACGGGACAGTAGTTATATAAGTACATACATCCATATTTAATATAAAAATCATTGTGTGCATTGATAGATAAAATTGAAATGTAGTTACATTGATTTTATTTATTTGGTTGTGTAAATATTTTCTGGCACTGTGATTCAAGTAGTTTGAATGTATGTATGTATGTGGGTGCATATTCTGTATGTGTGTGTGTGTGTGTGTGTGTTGTGACGTGAGGAAATATCACGAAACAATTTATTTAAATGTGATTCAACGTTCACGGCGAATGAAAATAAACATTGGAAAGGTTTTCTGGTGCGGTTGATTGATGGTCCTTCAAGCCTTGGTTGGTTGGTTGGGTGGATGGTGGAGGTGTAGTAGGTATACTGTACTACGCACATTTGACAAATAATTTCTCATATTTTACGGGCGACGCGACCGGCGCGTTTCACTACGCGGTGCGGCGTTTGCGACGACGTCTCGTCGGTACGCACTCAACTGCAAACAAACATAAGTGCTTCTCCATCTCGTAACCTAAGTATATACATACATACATACATACATACTCTTCGCTCTGATCGGAAGATACATACATATATACCTATAAAGATATAAGAATATGATAGAAAGCTTCTGTATCGTCAGCTTACTCTACTGTAAAGCATATGATGACAGTAAATGAATATATATGTGTGTGCACTATCCTAATATTCATTGTACCGCATTTTAAACTTCAAATATATTTTAAGTACTTTATTATATACGTAGGTATATTTTTGAATAAATCGTACCGTTGAAGAAGAAATATGGATATTTACCATTAAATGTATACATTTACTTTTACTTAATAAATCAAGGAAATGGGCAAACGTCTACAAAAAGATATTGCTAACACATATTTTAAGATGCTACATTTCAAAATATTGTTATTAAAATATGCGGGTTTAAGTATTATAATTAGTTTAGTGTATCCTGGTATCCATGACATTGATTTTCTATTTGAATGCGTTAGCGAAAAAAAAAAAAATATATATATATATATATATATATATATATATAAAATATATATATAAAATTTTTATGTTTAATACTATAAAACTGATCCAACGCTGTCTCCGAAATCTTATCGCATATATATGATCAAAACAACAATTTCTTTTTGTAGTCATACATAGGATTTCTACTTGAACCGAAAACGGAGTAGGTATATATATACCTACTTTAGATATTCCCCAATCCATCAAACAGTAACCAAACAAGAATAAGGGAAAGAAATATGAACTAGTTTTCGCTGATTTTAAGCTTATCGTCTTCAACAAAACTAATTTCTCTAGAGGTTCAAAGTGGAACAATAAACAACTATACATACATACATATAACTTGCATCTCTTATTATTGTGTACGCTGGATTTTATCATTTACGTATTTGACAAGTCGTACAAAATGAAGTTATTCGGACGACGGAAACATTACGACCATAAAGATTATCTGCAAGCACATAAAGACAATATGGCCGCCCCGAGCCAAAAACGTGCCATCTAGGGTCCATTCACTAGTTTCCAAAGTTTTTATTTTTTCCTTGACATGATGGTTGAAAGCATAACCAACCCAATATAGATAGCACATCTTGTTGTTTATGTGTGTTTTATCATTAAAATGATAAATTTGCATGCTATTCTTAACGATTCATGCGTATAACCTACCACACACAAGTGGCAATCAAACGTTCATTATAACAAACAATATCTACAAATTACTAGTCGAATTAAATTAATTTTACATCTTTAGATGTTTGATGCTAAGTTACTGCTTGCAGTAAACACATTCTTTCCTGACATCTATACATATATATATATATATATATATATATATATATATATATATATATATATATATATATATATATATATATTCTCAAAGTTTATGGAAAATGTATTTCTAGACTGCGGCAATAAATGCTGGCATTAAGTGATTATATCAAAAAATATTGTGTATATTAAATCGAAAATTCGCGAATACGTAATATGAAATTTCAATTTCTCAACGGCGTCACCGTCTAAGATCAAATCTGTTTATTTATTGGATTGCTTTACGTATGTATGTACCTCTACATAGATTCCGCAAACGCGCGCGCCTCTTTTTTCATAATAAAACTATTTATTTCCTTCGAACAATTATTCATTTCAATTGACTTCATTAGAAATGCTTTATTACATCATTATTCAAAAGTATTAAAACAAATTTTGTAATTTAGATTTTTACAGAAACATCCCACATTCAGTAATGTGTATCTGTCTATTTTTGTACACTCCAAATTCGTTACACAAACCAAATTATTGAATATTAAATTTTAGATTTGTATCTTCCTCGAAAGAAAACCATCTATTTTTTAAAAAGATATTTAACCGGAAATTCATATTAACTTTTGTTGTCTTTTTCGTAACTTTTATTTGAAAAGTACTACATCAAAAAGTGTGCCACTTGAAAGAAACATCGCAATTGAAATTCACTAATCTCAATATTCGTTGCCATTGTTGTGTGTATGTATATACCTATATGTAATACTTGTATAGAACAAAAACATCGGCCATCTATTGGCCCTAAACTTTCTTTTACGTAGTCAGTATATTTTGATTTGATAGTATATAAATTAAAATAATAATGTTTTAAATTTCAAAAAAATATTCTCATTCATTATGTCCAGTAAAATTGTAAAGTTATTTTATTGTCAGATTTCTAAAAAAACATATGTATTTAAAATTTAAAATGTTCGATTCTATAGTAATATAAAGAAAATATAATTATTCATTACACATTATTAAAAATTATTATGGCCGGACATTTATATTTATATATAATATTTTAAATTATTTACTAACCTTTGTAACGCTTTTTCACTAAACTTATTTGTAACACTAACAATAAATGTTAAATGTCAAAATATTGAATATTTAAAACAATTGACATGCATAGAAGATGCGATTTATTATATATAATTTCCCATACCTACGTAACTATGGCAATATCAATAAGATAAGATCTTGTAACTGGTACTTTTAGAAGAAATGTTTCAAACAAAAGTTGTGCAGAATACTAATATCTTTCAATGTTAATGTAACTATATTTACTGTAAGTACAGCCGTTTCGGAGATATTGCAGAAATTACGAAAAATGACTCAAGTAAACATGCATTTCCGGTTGAATATGCTTTTCAAAAATAGGAGGTTTTCCTATACCAGGCATATACAACAGTGTAGCCTTAAGTTTAAAGTTTCATAGAATTTTATCTTTAACGAAGTGTAAGTAGGCTGTAGAGCGCACACAGCCTGTGTGCGCTCTACACACACACAAACACACACACACAAACAAGTGCATGTTTACAGTAATTTTTTTAAATTTCTGCACACACTTACACACGGACGTCATTCTTCAAAAATACCAGTCAGACTCTTATTGATTCAGGGAAGGTCAAAAGCATGTCAATTTGTATTTCCGTTTAAAATTTCGAGAAATTTTTTTTACGTTAGATAATTACAATACTATACGTATACTTCGTAAAAGAAAGTAAAATAATTCTCGAAATTTTAACGGAAATACATCTTTTGTTTTACTGGACCTTCCCTGAATCGAGTAAAAGAAAGTTTGACTGGCCGATGTTTTTGGAATGTGTGTGGTGTGGACGTGTGTGTGTGTGTGTGTGTGTGTGTATGCGCTCTATAGCCTACACCGTTGAAGATAAAATTATAAAAACTTTAAACTTCAGATTTGTATATGCCTGGGGTGAAAACCTCCTATTTTTGAAAAGCATATTCAAACCGGAAGTGCATGTTTACTCAAGACTTTTTTGCAATTTCTGCAATATCTCCAAAACGGCTATACTTGCAGTAAAAATTGTTAGAATAACATTGAAAGATATTAGTATTCTGCACAACTTTTGTTTGAAACATTTCTTCAAAAAGTACCAGTTACAAGATCTTATCTTATTGATATTGCCATAATTACGTAGGTATGGGAAATTATATATAATAAATCGCATCTACTATGCATGTCAATTGTTTTGATTATTCTAATATTTGACATTTAATATTTATTGTCAGTATCACAAATAAGTTTAGTGAAAAAAACGTTACAAAGGTTCGTAAATAATTTAAAATATTATATGAAAATATTTTGTAAGGTTTTAAAGTTCATTTGGAAACTAAAAAATGTCCAGCCATAATAATTTTTAATAATGTGTAATAAATAATTATATTTTCTGTATATTACTATAGAATCGAACATTTTAAATCTAAAATACATATGTTTTTTTAGAAATCTGACAATAATCTAACTTTACAATTTTACTGGACATAATGAATGAAAATATATCTTTTAAATTTAAACATTTTATATTTTAATTTATATACTATCAAATCAAAATATACTGACTACGTAAAAGAAAGTTTAGGGCCAATACATGGCCGATGTTTTATTTTAATATCCATTCTATTTAAGCAGCTATATACATACTGCGTATAAATACTCAAGTGTATTCGATATTTTTCTACAAACAGCTGTCGATTATTATAATATTTAATATTTTTTTTAGCTTAACCAGAGGGCAATATTTTACGAGTAAAAGAAACCAGAGCTATTCGTCCGGCAATATTCGAGATTTAATTAAAACGTAGACTGTTTATTGCGACGTAAGCTTTGTGAAAAAAATATTTTTCAATTAGATCAAAGCGTAATTACAAATTTCTTTGATGGATTCCAAACTTTTTTGTTATCGTTAATTTCCATAGCGATTTTCTTAGTTTTATGTCATGTATCGAGTCGAAGTTTCGTCGAGTAAACAACTTAAATATTGCGCCGGATATTTTTATGTCATCATAAAAAATAGGTTTGATGGCGAATAAAATTTGTTTGTTGAATGGCGGAATAGAGTTTTTATCGGTAATATCAGTAATTCTGTCGTAGTCAATGTTAAACCATTGTTTGTCGAAAGATTATTATTTATATATATTCAAACAAAGAAAACAAAGGTTTACCTGATATTTTATATATATATATATATATATATATATATATATATATATATATATATATATATATATATATATATATATGTGTACCTATAGGTATATATTGTATTTATAACATATGTAAATTTTCAACTGACAGAGTGTGCATGTTGGTATATGGTTAATCCGTGTAGATCCTCACCGGTATCACCGTTCACAAAAAATCTTTTAAAATGTATGCAATATTTTTTATTCTAAATCCATGGATGACACTAAAATCGACGTGATATCCATACCATACATGAATATGATAAAAAGTCGGCTGGTTCAGAGTAAAACAAAAAAAAAAAAAAACAGGCGAGCGAGCGATGGATATAAAATTTGGGCCCATATGCACCGGTGGTTTCCCAAGACAATTCGTTTTGCGTACGGTGACAGTGTTCAGTCCAGCGTGCTTGCATACTTTACTATGGGCGACCATCAGCATCTGCATTTGTTTCATTTCCACAGCCACTTATTAAAAATAGAAAAATTGTTGCCACATTATTCAATTGTTTACACTAGGTAAACAATAGTTTTTCATTAGTATGGACTCTTATAAATAGGTATCAGAAAACAGTTAAATACATTTAAAAACAATATTAACTCAATGTATTGTACTTTTTTTGTAAAGTATTTATTTATTTTGAATTATAGCTGCTTTTACTTTCTTTTACGAAGTAATAAGCAAGTATTGTAATCACGAAAAAAAACATCGGCCATGTGTTGGCCCTAAACTTTCTTTTACGTAGTCAGTATATTTTGATTTGATAGTATGTAAATTAAAATATAAAATGTTTAAATTTAAAAGAGAATATTTTCATTCATTATGTCCAGTAAAATTTGGTAAAGTTAGATTATTGTCAGATTTCTAAAAAAACATATGTATTTTAGATTTAAAATGTTCGATTCTATAGTAATATACAGAAAATATAATTATTCATTACACATTATTAAAAATTATTATGTGTGGACATTTTTTGTGTGTGTGTATGTGTGTGTGTGTGGCTGTGTGTATGGCTGTGAGTGCTCTACAGCCTACACTGTTGAAGATATAATTATGAAACTTTAAACTTAAGATTTGTATATACCTGGGAAAAAAACCTCCTATTTTGAAAAGCATATTCAAGCCGGAAGTGCAAGTTTACTTGAGTCACTTTCTGCATATCTTCGAAACGGCTGCACTTAGAGTAAAATAGTTATAATTAAAGTTAAAGATATTAATGATTTGAAACAACTTTTGTTTGAAAACATTTCTTCAAAAAGTGTACCAGTTACGAGAAAATTACTATTACCCTATTTATATTGCCATAGTTACATAGGTATGGAAAATTATATATATTAAATCGTATCTACTATGCATGTCAACTGTTTTAAATATTCCAATATTTTGATATTTAACATTTATTGTCAGTGTCACAAATAAGTTTAGTGAAAAACCGTTACAAAGGTTAGTAAATAATTGAAAATAGTATGTATAAATATATTTTCTGGTTTAAAGTAAATTTGAAAACTAAAAAATGCCAGGCCATAATAGTTTTTAATATAATAATTATATTTTCTTTATACTACTATAAAATCCAACATTTAAAATCTAAAATACATATGTTTTCTTTGGAAATCTGACAATAAACTAACTTTACAATTTTATTGGACAATGAATGAAAATATTTTCTTGAAATTTCAACATTTTATATTTTAATTTATATACTACCAAATCTAAATATACTGACTTTATTTCGTATTTAAAAACGTATGTATATCTGTTTGAAAGTATATATTATGAGTGAGTGCATCACTCGTTATATATCCAACGTGATTCCATCACGCGCTTAGGATTCTGTAGGGTTAACAGGTCTCTTGGGTTCAGAGCATTTCCACGTGAACGTTCACGTGCCCATTCTACGTCATCCCATACTAACATTCCAACCCACAACTTCTCAAATGTCCCAATGTTTAGTGCAAGTGCAAGTTTATTATTACGATGTTAATATATAGTCATTACACATACACAATGAAAATATTAGTAGGTACCTATCAGAAATATGTATCAAATTTTCCAAATATATTTAGATAAAATTACTTTAAGAATGTGTTAGTTTTTAATTAAGCCATATTTCTTTATTTTATTTCATGATTACAACCAGTTGTAACTTTGGGTTAGGTTAAGAGTTCATGTATGTATGCATGTATGTATGTATGTACATATGTGACCAAGAAAATGCCGCACGGTTGTGTCTGCATCTGAATTGTCTTTGCTTTGGCAAAGTCTCTAGCAGACATTGTCTGCATCGAACATGTGCAAGACATATAATGTCATGTATGAACTTTCGAAAGATACACACACACACACTCATTATGATGTATATATGTATACGCCTTGAATAGAATTTTGATGTTGTAATATTAATTATCGTAATTTATAACATTAGAATCGATGACAGAACATAATGTGCGCAGTGATTTGTTGGAGGAATCATTGTTCTGTTATAGTACAAAACCGGCGTGTATACCTATTAGGGTAATGCCCATCGCTGAATATTGATTTGTTTATTTAATAAAACCGTAATTTTAAGTGTTTTATTGGGGTTTCCTACAGTAGATAGGTGTAGGATATAAGAAAAACGGTCGACATATTAACGCCGGGAATTTTATCGTTCGCGTACAATTTAGGAGAAAATGTGTGATTTTCCAGCGTTCTGCTTCATCTGGTTCTTTGGTTTGATGGTCGCTTTTGTGCGGAGCTGCGAATCAGCTTGTCATTTCTCCATTTTGGCGTAAACGATGGTTCTGGGGGCATGCCCCATGCCTTGACTTCTGAGAAAGTGCCAGTAGAATACACACGAATTGCAATGCGCGAGAATCTCTCAGATCTCTGAATAAACGGAAGATCTAGTCGCGCTCGCGATACCCATACTACACACACACACACACACACACCACATATATATATATATATATATATATATATATATATATATATATATATATATATATATATATACACGTGCGTTACACTTTGTAGTTTTATCAAATATATAGGTACCATAATAAATACATTTATTGAAAACAACAGTTCAATGTTTTATATTATGAACTTTCGCAGTACCTACCTACCTATATGAAAAATGCTATGAAACAAATTCATTTATTCAGATAATAAAATAAAACATCGGCCATGTAATGGCCCTAAACTTTCTTTTACGTAGTCAGTATATTTTGATTTGATAGTATATAAATTAAAATATAAAATGTTTAAATTTAAAAGAAAATATTTTCATTCATTATGTCCAGTAAAATTATGGTAAAGTTAGATTATTGTCAGATTTCTAAAAAAACATGTATTTTAGATTTAAAATGTTCGATTCTATAGTAATATAAAGAAAATATAATTATTCATTACACATTATTAAAAATTATTATGACCGGACATTTATATTTATATATAATATTTTAAATTATTTACTAACCTTTGTAACGTTTTCCCACTAAACTAATTTGTAACACTAACAATAAATGTTAAATGTCAAAATATTGGAATATTTAAAACAATTGACATGCGATTTATTATATATAATTTCCCATACCTACGTAACTATGGCAATATCATTAAGATAAGATCTTGTAACTGGTACTTTTTGAAGAAATGTTTCAAACAAAAGTTGTGCAGAATACTAATATCTTTCAATGTTATTCTAACTATATTTACTGCAAGTATAGCCGTTTCGGAGATATTGCAGAAATTGCAAAAAAAGTCTTGAGTAAACATGCACTTCCAGTTTGAATATGCTTTCAAAAATCTTAAGTTTAAAGTTTCATAAATTTATCTTCAACAGTGTAGCCTGTAGAGCGCACACAGCCACACACACACACACAGACGCCATTCCAAAAATAGTCAGACTCGATTCAGGGAAGGTCAAAAGATGTATTTCCGTTAAAATTTCGAGAATTTTTTTTTTCGTAATTACAATACTTACTTATACTTCGTAAAAGAAAGTAATTATACGATTTAATACTCGATTAAATATTCGAAGCAATATGCAGTGCCTTGCACTGAACTTTCTTATACGTAATAGGTATATTTTATTTCGATAGAAAGAATACTGAAATATACATTTATTAAAATGTAACATGCTATATTAGCTATTATTATAATCGGACGTTTTATTTTTAAATTAACTAAAAACTCAACCAAATATATTTATTATATGTACCTATAATATTTTTAATAAATACTTTTTCACTAAATCTATTTGTGACAGTAGATGTTAAATGTCGAAATATTTGAGTCTATTTTATTTTCTTATAAAATAAAGTAGCAGGAAATTGATATGCAATTTGAAAATGTTCCGCCGCACAACATTTTAAAATTATATCCATTGAATGTGTGTCTTTTTTCACATCTAGAATTTCATGGAATGCAGCACTTAAAGCGTCCTCTACGTGCCTTCTATAATATTTTATTGGTACAACCAATAACGTTTATACGTCGTATAGCTATATTATAAGAACGTAAAATCAATGAAGTGATCGCTTTTTATAAAATGCAGTTCACGATTAGAATTATATATTGCAACAATTTAGTTTCCTTCAGGACACAAGATGCTTACTGGAATACTAAATTTAATTCACATTTACTAATTAAATAATGATTGTAAAGAAGAATTGAGATGTAAGTAAGACAAAATAAGATATTGAAAGTGTAGCAAATATGAAATTCCATTATTACTGTTCATTCTGATGGAATTGAATTATACAGATAATTAATAATTAAAATAATTAATAAGCTGAGTCAGTCATAAGACAACATTTCGTAAAAGAAAATATATTTATTATTTAATGAATTATCTACCGCCCAAGACGAGTGTTTTTCCGAATTAAATATGAATTTGCCTGCACTAAAACTAATGTTATGTTTGCGTAAATATATTTCTTACTTTGTCTACCTACTATAGAAGTTTTAGAATGTTTCTTTTTCCGATTAAAACTATATGATGTTTTTAAGTTTTACTTTGGTAGTATTTACTATTTAAGAAAAGCCATAATAAATGTTTAAAAAAACTTATCAACGTAAAAATTTGAATAGTTTAGAGTTTGAATATTGCAAAACAAAATCCTATGAATAAAAGGTCTAGGCTAGCGATGCTTGAAACTTGTCAAATAATTTAAACAGAAAATAGCACACGGCCAGCGCAAAATTAACATATAGACTACACATGCTCGCTCTGGTGGCAAACAGATGAAGTTTGTGGCAAGTTAAATGGTGTCTGCGTATAATAGTCATCATCATCATGCTCCCTTAATCATTACAATGAGGCTCCGAGGAACGTGTACGCGGCAGAAAAATATTAAAACTTTTCAACATCCGAAAAAAATAAATATACACACACACACACACACACACACAACCTTACTACTCGTCCGTGGAGTTTGAGATGACATATATGTACATATACTGTCATATGCAAAATCTCTCCCATCGTTAACAATATGTATACAAGTCTACTATGATTACTGCAGGGCCGTCTCGAAGCCCCAAGTGTAGTGGAATTTAATTTTCCATAACGTTTGGTACCCGAAATGAAAAAATGAAACCACATTGTATAGAATATCAATTTGATTGGAAATAATGCATGTATGATATTATATTTGTAATGGATAAAAAATTGTTTAATGTTTTCTGTACGGAACTAATTTGATTTTAAATTCTATCCAACACAACGCGTTTTTGAACTAAATTGAATGGGCAAAACTTTTAAAAATAACTCATATGTGTGTATGTTTGTAATATAAGTGATTAATATTGATGTGGCGCATCCGACGTTCTTTTGTCTTTCTATTATGAATACAAATTTGTTTCATACATACAAAAATACTAATCTACCATGCGACCATTAAAAACACATTTATTTATTTAGGTGTAACAAATTATACACCAAATGTTTATTTTTATTTTTCTTCAGTCAATCAATAGAATTAATATAAATGCATAAATAGTTTTCCAATGTAGCTATTATCACTTTTATTACTTTCTTTTACGAAGTAATAAGTAAGTATTGTAATCACGAAAAAAAAATTCTCGAAATTTTAACGGAAATACACCTTTTGACCTTCCCTGAATCGAGTCTGACTATTTTTGGAATGACGTCTGTGTGTGTGTGTGTATGCGCTCTACAGCCTACACCGTTGAAGATAAAATTATGAAACTTTAAACTTAAGATTTGTATATGCCTGGGCGAAAACCTTCTATTTTTGAAAAGCATATTCAAACCGGAAGTGCATGTTTACTTAAGACTTTTTTTGCAATTTCTGCAATATCTCTGAAACGGCTATACTTGCAGCAAAAATAGTTAGAATAACATTGAAAGATTTCAGTATTCTGCACAACTTTTGTTTGAAACATTTCTTCAAAAAGTGTACCAGTTACGAGAAAATTGCTATTATCCTATTTATATTGCCATAGTTACATAGGTATGGAAAATTATATTTAATAAATCGCATCTACTATGCATGTCAATTGTTTTAAATATTCCAATATTTTGACATTTAACATTTATTGTCAGTGTCACAAATAAGTTTAGTGAAAACCGTTACAAAGGTTAGTAAATAATTTAAAATATTATATATAAATATTTTCTCTGGTTTAAAGTTAATTTGAAAACTAAAAAATGCCCGGCCATAATAATTTTTAATAATATGTAATGAATAATAATATTTTCTTTATACTACTATAAAATCCAACATGTAAAATCTGAAATACATATGTTTTCTTTGGAAATCTGACAATAAACTAACTTTACACTTTTATTGGACAATGAATGAAAATTTAAGCATTTTATTTTTTAATTTATATACTATCAAATCTAAATATACTGACTACGGAAAAGAAAGTTTATGGCCAATACATGGCCGATGTTTTAAGATAGCGTTCGTGATTAATGTACTTAGGATAATTGTGTGTATCAATGTTAATTAATCTAAAGAATCATCGTGTAAACTTGGCTGAAATCGAATCAATTAAGTACTATCAAGTAATCAATCTATGGAAGCGAATTCGGTATTCGTTAATGCAATCTACATCCTAAAGTAATTGCCAGCAAATATTTGCAGTGTGACCACAAGTTGTAGCGCTATCATCACCTTAAACTATCAACCCATTACTATTTGATTCGAATTCTGTATTAATAGGTTCGAAATTAATTCATATTTGCTCCTCTAAAGCCAACACATTAAGTAATACACTTTTGAATAGTTTATTATAATAACAAATATTACGTTTGTCGGTTCATAAATAAAAGTCAAACAGTTTTACAAGATTACTGGTGGTAATAAAATTTTTGGAAGCGCGGTCGAATTAAATGCCGATGGGTATTAACGTTACAGCTGACTGTGCTCGAATACAAGCAATCTGTTAACGTCAATATAGACAGATTTGCTCGTACGGACACATACACACACACAAAAATGCTGTATACTACGTTCAAATGCTATTTATCCCATTAATTTGTTGTTTTTTTAACGGAATCCTACATAAAATATATTTATTTATTTTCCTACCCAAAATCCCTGCGAAGAGATCATAATTTAGTTTGTCTACATCAATACATCAAGAACTAACATTCATTTCTTCAAATTACTTTATATGTGTTTGGAAAATTGTTTAAGCTATTTGTGTACTGAATTTAATTATTTTAACAAGCAACAAGTTTGTATGTAACGCGACGAATCGTCTATTTGCCTTTGCGCATTTAATATACAAACAAATTTCGATGAAATAAATCTGTATACATATGTATTTATATTGTGTAGAATAAAATGATTTCTTAGTTATTAAAATATGTTGGTGTTGTAAGTAAGTAAGTAAAATGAATATTATATACGGATATAGCACTTTTGTACTTTAAGCTGTCGTATTCGTTTCGTATTAGCAAAAAAAAAAAGAAAAATCTTGTATACGAGTTGGTTAACGGATTAGTTGGAAATAAAAATAATAAAGGTAAAAGCAGAGAGTTCTAAATAATTCCATCAAGTGATCAATATAAAGCTGATACAAAAACGATAAATCGACGGCCGCACACCGGAGCCGGGCTCCGGAGCAGAGGCTGCTCGTATAAGCCCAGTATGGGGAACGATTTTTTCGCACCATAGATACAATGTCCGACTAGTGACGCGACTAACTTATTTATTTGCGCAATGGTACGCCGGGGATTGCAATAACATTCACCAAAAGAACAATTCAGCCAGTGATATGTATTCCACACCATGCATTTTACTTTATTTTTTTATTATTCAACTGTGCAATGTGTTTGAATCGTAGACATGTCACTAACGCTACAAAATTCATTTTGTATTATTTCTACGATATGTAGACATACAGATGCACTCGTTTTATTTTACAGTGATAACTATTCATGTAAATTAAATCACAAATTATATGGCAAATATATCTACATATGGTAACATTTTCTGAATTATTCTATAGGACCTGTATGTGCTATATTACACCTTAAAAATGTTTCATATTACTTCAGTCCTATTTTTTAGACTACAGGAAACGATAAATATTTGCAGAATGCTATTAGGTGGGCTCCGAAAACTGTATGTTCTTATTACGTCAATTCTGTATCTATTGGTAGATTATTTATTATTCTTAATCATATATTCGTATAGCTATACTTTAAGTAGGTATATAAAATGCTTATTTTTTTAAATTATTATTTATAAAAATAAAAAGGAATAAGAGAGAAAAGTTTTATATGTTTTGCTTTCTTTGTGAAAGCAAAACATAAAATTTCAGCTATAGAGATTGTAATAATACAACTTTACCTCCAAGAAAATCAATTTCTACCGTCATAATGGCCCTTCCGTTTCTAATTTCGACAAAATCATAAAAACCAAGCAAAGCTTCCGGAAGTATATTCCTTTCATCTGTATGTATGTATGTATGTATATATGTACAACAAACAACGACAATATTCAGGCGCATTAATTTAAAAACACAATAATAATCGATCCAATTCTACATTTAATTAAAATACTTTTTTATCTGCCTATCCTTAGTTTCGGTACCTGCCACTGTACTCGAGCGGCGTTTGTGTCGAAATTAGAGGGCGTGAAACATGTGGACAAAAAGCGCCCGCCATTTTGGCCCAAGTGCAAGTTTAAGAGTCACCCTTTCGCTTTTAATTACTGACCCTAACAAAAAGACTTTTCGGCCGCAAGTATACCTACCTATAATTTCTGACGGAAATTATCATTAAATGAAATTTGTCTTTTTATGCAAAATTTTGCTCCCATATTTTTTAGATATATATATATATATATATATATATATATATATATATATATATATAAACAAATAAAGTGAATGAAATTTGGAATAAATAAATAAATCTATTTTATTTTATTATTCGTAGGAGTTTTTCGTAAGGTAGAAAATTAATAGCAAAAAAAAAATTATTATATTTTGTTATTCTTCGTAAGTTAAAAAAAGAACTGTTAGAGCTGACCAATTTGTTCTGGATAAATAAAGATTATAAATGAATAAATCTCTCGGGCAATTTCAAAATTCATTACCATCTAAAATTGTACTTTATTGAAATAATAATAATTTTCTGTTTTGTTGAGCTCAGTCAATTTTTATAATTTGATATCCAACAAGTATTAATAGAATTTCAATCCTTCAAAGGTGCATATATACGTACACACACACACACACACACATATACATATACATATAGATACTGTGATTTGTTCGAGAGGCCCAAAATAAAAATATACCAAAGTAAAATTAATTGAAAACATTTCCAAATCATTTGGGAACGGAAGCTGTGTTGTTGCACGAGCGCCAACCAAAGCATAATAAATAGAATTCTCTATAGTCCTGGATCCATCTTCTCTGATTGAAAACTACGTTCTTCGTGAGAAAGTATTATAAAATTATTACACCATTCTACAAATATCTCCAGAGTAATACTACTTGGGCATTATTTGAAAAAAATATTTAAATTATTACGCAAAATGAAAAAAATCTATCTAGATGTCCTTGCGTGTAGTAGCATTTGTAATTCAATGTGAAAAACAAAAGATGCAATAGAATTGCTTGAGAGAGCGACCATTAATATAAAATAGTACTTGAACATTGTAAGAAGCCTGAAAAGAAAGGTAATGCATTTGATTGTTCTTCTTACCGTGAACGGCTGTCGAGTGTGTCTCAGCCAGCAGGACTGCAGCAAGGAATGCCAGGACGTGATTTTGCATCCTCTGTAAGGCCATTCGAGTCGCAAACATACTTTATACTGTTATTGTTGAATATACATGTCACTCAAGTTCCTGGGTCATTACTGAAACATAACATTTCATTTTTGTTTTTAATGTACTTATATATATATATATATATATATATATATATATATATAATATATATATATATATATATAAACAGATATATAGATATAATACTTTGAAATTTACATTTGTGAACTTTACACAGTATTATAAATTTTAAGCATATAAACACAATTATTAAATTGTATTTAGATTGCATTTGTCACGGTAATGCAAGCAGCATGTAATGTCAGTCGTGTTAGCTGGTTAAACGCGAAGATATCGTTGATAATCTTTGTATGTAGAAGCTGTTACGTTGATAGCAAAGCACAATATTCTACAGAATGCACTGTTTTAATAGTGATTTGGCAATGGTGAACTAAATTGAACAATGCACTCACCCTACCATATGCTCTGTATTGGAATGATAGTTATCATATCCTGTATAGGTATGTGCATGTGTACAGAGAGAGAGAGAGAGAGAGAGAGAACCGAATGCAAATGATTGTGTGACCGTCATCTAGTAGCAATAATAACGATATCAAGCGGTTGTATACACATGCATAACTGCAGTCGGCATATGCAACGTTCTTTAAAATTAAAATACACAAATTCTTGCAAAAATCATTTTTAATAAATTGCCAATTTATACTTTAAAATATGTTATTGACATTTTAAGTAAACATCTCCGATGATTACTGAAATGAATCACGAATCATTTCGTATTTAGGACGTTAAAAGTTCAACTTGATTTTTTTAATCAAGAGATTACCCCCTGGAGACACTCTAAGTCCTCTGCAGCCCTCCATAATCCTCTTTCTCTGCCTTGCTAGCACACACACACACACACAGATACAAACACACAAATCGTATTGCTCTCTTGTGGTATTTTAAAATCACTGCCTCCTGTACAGCACCAGTACCTGCAATAAGTACATACACCGGTTGGTAATTTAATGAAACGACAGATGCTTGTCGACGAATATCTTGGTGTTTCGTTCAAGTTCTGCGGTACCGCAGCTTTTATATTTTTCCTTTCAAGGAATCATTATTTTTTGTTACCGAACTCTTCACAATTTAACACGGACAAAAAAGAAAAGAAATATCTAAAGTATCCTTCGTACGTATGTATATACATACATACACTAGACTTTCTTATGCACGTTTTACAAATGTAAATATTCAAGGATTATTATAAACTACTGGAAAACGGTAATAAAACACTAACTACATTGAAAATTGTATTTATAACATCGGCCATGTATATATTTTCATTCATTGTCCAATAAAAGTGTAAAGTTAGTTTATTGTCAGATTTCCAAAGAAAACATACGATATGTAATTCAGATTTTAAATGTTGGATCTTATAGTAGTATAAAGAAAATATTATTATTCATTACATATTATTAAAAATTATTATGACCGGCCATTTTTTAGTTTTCAAATTAACTTTAAACCAGAGAAAATATTTATATATAATATTTTAAATTATTTACTAACCTTTGTAACGGTTTTTCACTAAACTTATTTGTGACACTGACAATAAATGTTAAATGTCAAAATATTGGAATATTTATTATATATAATTTTCCATACCTATGTAACTATGGCAATATAAATAGGGTAATATCAATTTTCTCGTAACTGGTACACTTTTTGAAGAAATGTTTCAAACAAAAGTTGTGCAGAATACTAATATCTTTCAATGTTATTCTAACTATTTTACTGCAAGTATAGCCGTTTCAGAGATATTGCAGAAATTGCAAAAAAAGTCTTAAGTAAACATGAACTTCCGGTTTGAATATGCTTTTCAAAAATAGAAGGTTTTCGCCCCAGGCATATACAAATCTTAAGTTTAAAGTTTCATAATTTTATCTTCAACGGTGTAGGCTGTAGAGCGCATACACACAGACACACACATACACACACACACACAGAGACAACACACACACAGACGTCATTCCAAAAATAGTCAGGCTCGATTCAGGGAAGGTCAAAAGGTTCGAGAAAATTTTTTTTCGTGATTACAATACTTACTTATTACTTCGTAAAAGAAAGTAAAAAAATACATATTTGATGTTTAATGTTGATGCCCAACTTTAGGTTGCCTATTGAAGTTGCTGAATAATCGATAAAAGCAACTATGCACTTCCGGTTTAAATGTTATTTTCATAAAATAGGAACCAATATGGATTCAGGACAGATATTTCCGTTGAAAACTTGATTCGTAATTGTTTCATAATCAAAATAATGAATTGTATAAGTAGATACATATATGCAAAAAAAAATTTTTAAAAATTGTTGTAACCATATTGTCGTACTGCAATGTTACCTTAAGTGGATAATGGTCACTGACAAGTACAGAATTAAATACTTTGGACTGGAATTATGTATGTATGTACATAAAGTGAAAAACTAACTTAGAAGAATGCACATTTTTGCAATTCAAAAATAATTAACCAAAAATTAAATTCAATTTAATGAAAGAACATGTGTTGTATGTATGTATGTACGTATAATCTGCCTTGATTATATCAGATTTAAAATGCAGTTTTTACACGAAAAAAGTGGAAAATATGATTATCTGCAAGCTGCAAATGTTTGCATATTAAATTTGCTGGTGTCGTCATTTCTGCCAGTTGCATTCAAATTAGTCGGGGCACAATATTATAACGTTGTGCGCCAATCTTTTGCACTCGGATACACATGAATATTATTAAAAGTTGTTTCGATGTCAACAACTATAGACAGGAATGTCTGGAGTTGTTTTAGTGCGTAGGTGAAAATCCGCCTTATTTAATGAAATTCGAAAAGTTTTAAATTTTATTCGCTCAATGCGGAATTATTCATTCACAGCTAGTCAAAGTTGGATTGTAATTATCAAACTCAATTATAAAGAAATGACTAGTGTGTATGTAGTAGAGGAGTAGAAAAAAAGTATTCAACTTTTGCCAATATAATACCTATGTTTTCGATCACGTAAACTGAATAAAAATATATTTCTTTCAGCAGGCGCTAGCGCTGCGCTGCGTTCGCGCTGCCGGTGTTTATTGCCACGTTGCATGTTGAAAACATTTTGTTTCAGTAACTTCTTATTTTTTTCTTTTCTCTTTTCTGCTTTGTTGTTCATCTGGTCTATCGTGTCTGACGAGTGGCACATTGTCGGGTGGTATTTCTCACATACACACACCGACCGACGCCTGTTTAAGGCTTTCCTTTACAAAGCCTCACTGGCCCGGCCCGGCCCGCCCTACTACACTCCAATTGTATTGGAAAGAGAACAGCCGCTCTTCGCACACGAGCAAAAATAAAATTCAACAATGTGTGGCGTAACATTGCAAGAAACTGCTGTGTCTGTCTAAAATGTAAATTTTTATTTTTTTTTCGAAATGTTTCACACGTTTTCTACACCAATATTCATTTCACAAACTATTTTCTATTCATCTCTAGTGTATTTCTTATTTTCATCGCTATACTATTTATGGATAATATACATACTACTTTTAGTCATATCGAGAGATTAGAAATCTAAGAGAGAATATTTATTTTTGGAGTTATTTAAATCAAAAAATTAAATAAGACTAAAATTAAATTTAATCTATCAAATTTGTTTTTTCGTGCCATATCACGCAAAGCATTTAAAAAATTGTATGTAATTAAGTTTTAGATTTTGTTTGAAATATTAGTTAATTTAGTTTGAGGAAAACTTATAGTCTATAGTTGGCATGTTTACAACTTTAATTTTCCTACAAAGAACTCTGATTGGCAGCTGTTATCTTATGGCAAAATAAAGTTTTATCTGTTATCAAATTCTTCTCTTTTCTCAAGGTAAAAATCCAAAGAAATTATGAAGAACTTGTAAGATGAAGACAATGCTGCACGACGAATCAAAGCAAGCTTTGAAAACATATAGTAGATACAATCTAAGTGGTTGAAATAAAATAACATCAAGGTCTACCAATCTAAAGGTACTGCTGAAAGCCTACATTAAAAATTTAACTGAAATTGAAACATAAGATGTCTTTAAGTAATTTATATTTCAAAGGAAAATAATTATCATTCCTTGCTGTTTCGTAGTGATACATGAGTGGTTTTTATTTTAAAAGAAAATACCGTGTAAAGACGGTATCTACATATATACATATAATAATCATAGTATGATATTCATTACGATGTGGAACTGAACATTTTCTTCTAAAATTCAGTAATGTTCGACTTGGGTTTTAGTAACTGTCATGTTGAACATTGAATGAAGATTAACCATTAGTAATATATATTCATTTGCAACGACATTCGACATTTCTATGTGTAATGTTTGTAACTACACTTTCAGATTCCATCAGTTTTCACATAGCATCTTTCGTTAATTATTTTAAGTAATTAAAGTAACACAAACCACCAACCATAACGAATAGGTGGATGCGCACAAAACTTCATAATTTGTTATTTCATATTCATGTCAACAACCTTTTTTTCTTTTTGAAAATTTAAACTAAGTAATTCATTTAATTTCAATTTTAATTCAACTGCCCATACATTCTTAATGGGCACGTGCTTTGCAAAACAAGGCAAAACAAAAATATAGGTATAAATACTTAATCTTTAATAAAAAAACATCGGCCATGTGTTGGCCCTAAACTTTCTTTTACGTAATCAGTATATTTAGATTTGATATTATATAAATAAACATCGGCCATGTATTGGCCCTAAACTTTCTTTTACGTAGTCAGTATATTTAGATTTGATAGTATATAAATAAAAATATAAAATGTTAAAATTTCAAGAAAATATTTTCATTCATTGTCCAATAAAAGTGTAAAGTTAGTTTATTGTCAGATTTCCAAAGAAAACATACGATATGTAATTCAGATTTTAAATGTTGGATTTTATAGTAGTATAAAGAAAATATTATTATTCATTACATATTATTAAAAATTATTATGGCCGGACATTTTTAGTTTTCAAATTAACTTTAAACCAGAGATAATATTTTAAATTATTTACTAACCTTTGTAACGCTTTTTCACTAAACTTATATGTGACACTGACAATAAATGTTAAATGTCAAAATATTTGAATATTTAAAACAGTTGACATGCATAGTAGATACGATTTATTATATATAATTTTCCATACCTATGTAACTATGGCAATATAAATAGGATAATAGCAATTTTCTCGTAACTGGTACACTTTTTGAAGAAATGTTTCAAACAAAAGTTGTTCAAATCATTAATATCTTCGAATTTTATTCTAACTATTTTTACTGTAAGTGCAGCCATTTCGGAGATATGCAAAAAGTGACTCAAGTAAACATGCACTTCCGGTTTGAATATGCTTTTCAAAAATAAAAGGTTTTCCTCCCAGGCATATACAAATCTTAAGTTTAAAGTTTCATAATTTTATCTTCAACGGTGTAGGCTGTAGAGCGCATACAGACTCACAGGCACACACACACACACACACAGACGTCATTCCAAAAATAGTCAGGCTCGATTCAGGGAAGGTCAAAAGGTGTATTTCCGTTAAAATTTCGAGAATTTTTTTTTTTCGTGATTACAATACTTACTTATTACTTCGTAAAAGAAAGTAAATATCCGGTATTGTAATTCTCAGGGAAGTAAAATGTGTTTTTTAACAGAAACATATTTTAAAAAGTAATTTTGTTCTTTTTGCTATTATTCCATATTTTTACTTTGACTTATCCTTTGAAAATTCAACATCTTTATCATACCAGTACATTAAAATATTGTTTTTTTTTCTAAAAAGATTTTGTATTTAATTATTATTATTATTGTGTGTGTCGCTATAATGGCGTGTTGTGCGATGTCAGTTTGTGTGGCCGATATTTACCAAATTTAATTAAATTTTATAAATATATTTGCCAAATACTTATTAACATATGCACCTAAACCCAAATTTAAAATACATTTCCAAGCAAATGCAATATACTTTTTGCAAATTGTTACATTTGTACGAAGTGATGAATGGCCTCGAGTTTCCTACATTTGCTTGGTATTATAAATCACTTTTTTATCTCAATTTAAATACTATTAAAAAAACTACTTTAAAAGTTCGTCTTTGTTGATGATTGAGAATTTATATCGATACCAATGCAATCGCAAATAGCCTTTGAAATAACTTATAATCTATTGTAACGAATTATGATATAGGTAAACATATTTTGGACTTAATGGCTGATAAAAATATTCCCGTTCAAATTTCGACTTTTACGCTTTTGCTATCAACGTATACGCAGAGCTGTACTCTCACATGGTTCAACCGATTTGGCTAAAAATTTATTTTCGTATTAACATGATTCCTTGAAATAGGCAATTTTATATCTGCACCCAGTTTTTATTGTTTAAACAATTGAGAGAGTCAAAAACAAATTTTGTCTGAGGCAAAAAGTAATTATGTCTACGATCGCGATGAAAATTATTTTCCATATTTAAAATACCGAGAAAAATCGATATTAGGCATTAATTTTCCAAAAGTTTTATTATTTTTTCACTTTTACGCAATTTAAATAATTGCGACAAGTAGCTATTTTTATGAAACTATTTCAGTCTGTGTACTTAATACATGTCAGATACATGTTGAAATTAAATAGCGTGGAGGAGCTCTGATTGTTTAAACTTTTAAAATAGTTATAAATAAAAGTTATAATTTTGAAAGTGCATCAAATATCGAAGAACAAAAGTGCAACGCAGGATATATATGTAAGAGCTTATAAATCTAATAAAATGCAGTGAAAATCCAGAAAGAAAAGGTAATATTTTTATTTCATATTTATGTATCTATCTAAATATATAATAAAAAGCTTTAATTTATAATAATGTACAACAAATATAACGTACAACTTGTTCATACACATTAAAAACATTGTATAATAATATTAAAAATAATGGAACGAGGTAGGCCGTGCACAGCCAGTCGTCCTGCTATTTATACTACCGAGAGCACGCGCATCTATGAAGCCGAAATTTTGTTAATACTAATCTTATCAAAAAGAGTTTAATATCGCGGTTCTTATATGGTTTTATAATTAAAACTTAGTTAATACAATGATAATTGATATTCAGTCAAGTATATAGTGCAATCTGATAGTATAAATTAGATTTTTGCGAACATTTTCATTTCTAACCTAATATGTTTAATGTATGGTGGCGTGACGCGGACATAGCTATCTCTGCATACAAAATTCGTTTATTAATTTAGGGTTTTTTGTATTCTAAATTTAATAAATAAATATTAAGGTAAACATTCGCGTGGGGTGTTTTAAAAATTGTTTAAATACTAGCCAAGATTAATAATTTATTTGTTAATGTTATACCTACATAGGGCCGACCAATCCACAACAACCAAAGGGCTTTAAAAAGAATTTTAAAAATGTAAGTAATTTTTTTTTGTTATCCCTATTTATTTCTTTATGGACTTGCCACTATTTAAATTGCATGTACTACGTACATGCGTATGTATACGAACAAATGCATGGAAATATAAATTTATTAGAAAAGAATCCACATACATAAATGGACACCTGCACTCTGAAATGTATCTATCCTTGTTTATCTTATGTACCCGAAATTTATTATGAAATTACTTGTTTCTACGTATAAACTTGTCCAAATCGGTTCGAAACAACTAGTTTTTCAATAGACGCCGACCAGAAAAGTTCATTTTATCTGTGTTTGATGCATCTAAATCTATATAACTTGTTGTTAAAATAGCGTTAAAATGGTTTAAAAATTGTGTTAAATCGCGTAAAATAGTGTTTTTCGTACTATAGTTAGCGTACAAATTATTTACCAGTGTTGCTCGCGAACCTTCCATAGGTAATTGAGATTTTCTGCTTTTTTATTCATATAAATACAATTATTTTAAGATGTTTACAGATACCTATATAACTATTTTTAAATAACGTTACCTACATTATTTCTGATACTCTACGACCAATATTTATAGAATATTATTTCGAATATGTGTATGTTTTTTTGTTGCAAGATCAACCGGGTCATTCATAAAGCAGTCCCTCAAATTCGAGGAAGCAGAGACTTAAGGTCATTTTTATTATTATGCCATGTACCTATTTATATTTCTCAGTCGCCATCTTATATATGCATATCTTTCTCTGCGGTGAAGGGGGGAGGACAAGGTTTATATATTTTGGCTATTTGTTTATATTGTTTTTATTTTTAAATATCAATAAACTTCCTTTAGAAATTGATTAGAAATGTCAAATGTTATTTAGGTAAATTATTGTTACTTTTTTGAAATAAGTAACTTGATATAGGTATTCAGTAAAGGGTTCAAAAATGTTAATTCAATAAATAAGATGTACCCGTTTCGGCCCTCATTCGGATGCGTGCGTTTTTGTAGTATGCGAGGTTGTGCAAAAAGGTTTTTTTTTTCATCATTAAAGTGCGCTTATTATTTATTTATTAATTTATTTATGAGTATGTTTAATAATTGCGTTGATTATTTTGAACAAGTGCCGTGATTTTAGTAGGTACCAAGTGTTTACTATGTCTAGGTCTCCATACCTACTTTAAACTTAAAATAAATATTTATTCTTTCCGTTTAAAAGTGTGGGAAAAAAGTCTGTCACTGATTATAGAGATTAAATAATATATGTAATTTAAACGCGGGTTTAAACAATGTGTAATGTTTGTGAAATGGAAATTGTGTTTTAAATCATAGGTATAGAAATTCGGATTTAATAAATCATAGTTCTTCGTAAATGTTGCAGTAAAACCACCAAGTAGAGACGAGGTGGTTGTTTACTGTACCTATACATTTTGTGTACTTTTGGCTCTTCTATTAACAATAATTTTATTGCGAAAATTAATTCACTAATATTGATCAGCAAAATTTTTAAGTAAAATGACTAATTAAATTCATATAAAATAGCACATGCCCAAAACTTTAGAGAATAACTTGTTCCAAGCCACCCCTGATAATTGATTGCAGAACCTGATGAAGTGGAGGTTGAAGCAATTCAACCTTACCATGGTTCATTTAATTTCTTTAAACAAATGTCTGCATATGTCTGAAACACGCGCTTTGGTTTCAAATGTATGCGGTAGCACCTGCCCCCTTACGGTTAGAGCAAATATTTTCTTCAGTTCCTTCTCGTTTCGTTTCGTTTGTAAAATACATAGTCCTCCTTGTCATCGTTGGAGCAACTACCGTTGGACTTCTAGATAACAGAAACAAGAAGATCTTTTTTATCGATATCGCGTACTGTCCACACATACACTGGCAGTTCTGCTCCGGGGGCAGATCGTTGTTGTACTTCAGTATGATCGCGTGACATATGTAGATTCTCGGGTGTTTGTATGCATTCATTCTGGTTGGGTTTTTAATTCGGGTCTCGGGTGTTTTGGGGTGAGCGGGTCGCGTTTCAAGTCATATACCTAACGTTGATATCATTAGGTGTGACTTTATCAATATGTTAGCCGATTGTTGTACTTTTGACTGTGTCAATACACGTCGATCAGCATCTGATACGAGTGCTGGAGGTACTAAGTATATGCTCTCGTCTTGGGGTCTGTTGTTCACTGGCATGCCGTCTATCGTAGCTTTCTTCTGTGTCCTGCTTCGCGTCAGTAACGTGTTCGTATATCGTAATTCTGCTGGCGGTTGCGGACGTGGCTTTAGGTTGGATATACCGGTAGGATGGTCATTGCCAGTGACACGGATGGCCTGGGGTGCGGTGTAAAAAGGTACATTAGCTCGTGCATGTGCAGGGGCATAAGTACACGGTCGGTTAAATGAGATGGGTGGCACTTATTAATATTGCAAACAACCGACTGGCGAATCATCCAAGAAAGCCCATCCGTACATTGTACAGTGGGTGCCTGGTGTCTCTGGAACGGTTACGAGTCTCTCTACTGTACGACCAAGGTGCAGTAGTGCTAGCACAAGTGCCGAACTGGGTTCACTGGAAACTGGATTGATTTGTTGGTTGGTTTGACCATTCCGTTTGGTCATAATAATACAATCTCGAAACACTGGGACTGCTGCAGAAGCGAGGTGGGCCCTCAATAACTAACTGTACTTTCACACTTTCAGATTTAACGCTTTTCGGACGTCCCAGTCCTGGTTAACTGAGTGTCCTCCTTTTAAAGTATTCGCAGTGTGTGAGCAGACTTGCACACTGCATCCATTGGCAGTTCGCCTTCTAATCCAAATTTCTTTCAGATATGTGTAACATTGTGTCGTACCCAATGTTACCTAAATACATCATGCACAACACATAATTGTGTGTGTCCCATGCTCAAAAGCACCAATTAGAATAAGTATCTCAAATATTAGGTAGGGGGATGGGAATATATTCAAATAGGTAAAGGGTGGGAATCTTTCAGTTAGGTAGGTCCCCGCCGGGGTACGTTTCAAAATGATCTCTTATAGTTAATTATATATGTTTTAATCCAAGTCTTATAGCTATGGTGGCGGGGCTTAAGCTTCTCTCGCTATTGTTTCAATATTACTTTATTTCAGAAGTATTTTATTTTATTATGATTAGTGCGAGATGCAACAAAAAAAAAACCCCAAACGTGGTTAGATTTAAGAAACATCACTACTTTTGCACGATACATTATTTATTAGATGAAATTCATTTCATGTCATCAAATAGACAACAGCGCAAGCTATAAATGTTTTAAATAATGTTTTAATTCTAACATTTGCTAATGCTACACGGCCGAAAAATCATTTCAAAAGTTAGCAAAATATATAAAATATATACAAATATTTTCTCAAATTTGAAAAACTAAAACACGTCCGGTCATAATAATTTCTAGAATGGTTATATTTTCTTGAATGTTTAAACTTGTTTATTTCTATCTAAACAAAATATAACTAATACGTATAAGAAAGTCCAGTGCAATATATTGCAGATGTTTTATCTCAATTTAAATACTATTACTACTTTAAAAGTTCTTCTTTGTTGATGATTGAAAATTTATATCGATACCAAAATTTATTCAATGTCGAATAGGTTTTGAAATAACAAATGATGAATGAATGTAGTTGTTAAAAAGTAAAAAAAAAAAAAAACATTCCATGCCCTATATGGAAAATGGATGTAAAACTTTCAGAAAAGTCAACCAACTAATAGAATTTCATTTGGAAAGCATTTGTGTTAGTTTTTGTAGATAAATGTAGTTTTAGGAAAGAATTCAATCGAATTAAAGAATTTTCACGAGATAAACGTCCAAGGGAGACGACACGCCCGAAAACTCTAATACAAAGTTAATACTTTCTTGATCAGAGTTAACTTCGTTACAAGAACTCAATAATTCTTTTGTTTTATCGGCCAAATAAACGTTTTCCATTAATGGTCAACACAAAACGCGGACGATGGTTATTTTTTATTTATTTTTGTCTTCTTTCCGGTTATCTTAATTAGAAACCACACACTGAAATAGCAAAGTATTTCTTTGTAATAACTTGTGAAAAATCAAAGTGTTTGCGTCTTGTAACAAAAGAAGAGAGATTGTATTTCTAAAAGCTATCAAATGTTGATGGATATGATGTAAATTTCGCAATCTTTCAGAAACTTTTTTTTTTGCTTGATTTTTTTGTGGAAGCAAAATAATTAAGAGGAAAAAACAATGAGTCCATTAAAGAGATATTAATCAGATTAATCTGAAAGTTTGCTTAATAACTTTTGTAATTATTATCGAAGTTTGCAAGTCTACCCCTCGAGTTAAGGACTTGTAAGATTTTCACTCATTTTATTAATTTCAGCCTACTATGTATTATTTATTTCTAAACTCTACGCGAATTTGACTTCATTTATGACAGTATTTAATTAATTAATTAATTGCATTTCATATGTGAATGATTTATGTATATTTTCTTATAATTATATTCTATAATGCAGATACAAATGAAATGATTTTATTTGCAGATTAATTGTGCCTGTAATGGCGAATGAAACGTGTACAAATTGATTCGAATATTTTAAAATGTCTTTTTTGTTGTTGTTGTTGCTGCTGTTGTGCATATGGATTAGTAAATAAAAATAAAATATTTATTTATTTTTAAAAAAATGATTCAAACTAATAGGTACTAATATATGCAACTGAAATTTTAATCAAAAAATATGTTCAACTTGTATTATGCTAAACGTTTAGTACTTTTATATAGTATGGTAAAAATAAATTGTTGAGGATAGAAAAATGTAAAAAAGGTAAGCGTTGATAATGATGTAAATTCAAGTGAATAATTCTCCCGTTGCGGCGCGGTCATTCCGTTGCCAAGTTGTGCCAAACGCGAGACTAGAGTAATCTATTTCCATTTATACCAAAGATATATATATATATATATTACCTATAGCTCTTACTAGAAGAGACTGTAACTTTAAGAATACCGTAAAAATGTGTGTTGTAAATAAATAATTTTAACCAGCCCGCATTTGAAAGTTAAACACAAGCCCATACGCAGTGGTAAATATAACCATAGTTTACTAAACTATTCTTAGCTACCGAGTTCAAAATAGTATTATGTGTCACACTTTTCAACAGACATTCCAACCTCTTAGTACCATGATTAATTATTTTAACCCCAACACACCTTAATTACAGAAAATTAATTACGATAAACAGTTTGACACGATTTTGATTAATGAACATTCAATGATGAATTTGCGAAAATTCTTTTCATTTTAATAAACACAATCAAACCTATTACAAATTAAATTCATTTATTATTGTATAGGTATATTGAAAATATGCTTTTTGCTTAATAGGTTTTTGGAATAATAAAAATTACTTGTATTCAAATTAATAGCATTCAAAATATTTTCAATTAAGTCCCATTGATTTGAATAAAGTATATTCTGACTAAAAGTCCAATTTATTTTATTCACTATTTACAATAATATTGAATAAAATATTTTCTATTTAAAATATATATATATACGTATATTTATTGAATGTAATTAAAATAATCAGATTTATTTCATTATGACCAAACAAATGCTTTTTATTTGTTCAATTCAATTGTCAATTGAGCCTACTTGAAACACAAGACAAATGCTAAATAATCACATTGTAATCCAAATTGATGATTTGTATTTATTGTAATTAAACCGAACAGAAATGTTAGTATTGTTTTAATATTAGGTATCCATTTTTGAATAATCATAAAATTAATCAAATAACTTACATAAAAAAGCTTTCGAATAAAGGTTCATCTCTAATAAATAAGAATACGATCGAGAAAAAAAAGATCCAATCTGTCGATATACTGTCACAACCAAACGTATTAAATTTCAATAAAATGATCAACAACTGCCAGTGGCAAACAACGAACTGTCACTCGCGTATTAAGTATTATTATTATTATTATGCGCGGGATCTTATCTTGTCAATACTTAGAAGAACCAAATTCGTAATAATAACAGGGATAGATCCGAACACAATATAGGGCGGCCCTAACCGCGCAACTGTCTATACGACACTGGTTTAAAAGCGTCGCACGAACCACCACAGCGTCGGGACGCTCATGCGCTTAATACAAATTGGAGTATGCTTAAACAATAAATACTTATGTATCTATGTATGTATTATACAAGTGTATAGTTAATCAATTAATGTTCACTTTACATTAGAAATATAGAATGTTTCTAATTTTATTTTAAAATTCACTGATGCGCACAAATTAAATGGTCTTGTGTGCCCCTTTTGGCACGTGTGCCACAGGTACGCAACACTCCACTGTAACTAGATGATATAGATAGCGTTTTCAAAGTTACGCGAGTATTTTAGCATTATTCAAAGTTCTAGGCATTCGCTATCTGCAATACTCGTGTATGTAATATTGTAATAAACTTATAATTAATCTTGCAATGCAGCCACATGGGTAATACAAATATTTTAATATTAATTCAAGTCTGGCGAATACTGGATGATAATTTAATTAAAAGGAAACATCGATAGTAAACAAAAAATCGCTGCAGCGCTAGAGATAACGTGCCGTTTATACTTTAAGATATTCTCCCTTTCGCATTTACTTTAGCTATAAATAAAACCAAAGTTTCACAATTTACTTCCAAACATGAAACATATTACTGTCTCCTTTTCTTCTTAAATTGCCAAAAAAAAGTAAAACGTTACGATGCTTTATAGTTAAATATGAACATAAACTAGTCTGGTTGCTAATTTTCATATATATTAATGTCGATTTTATCTATTACAGAACTTAGTTATGACAAAATCATTCAAATTGTTTTTAGTATTGTTTCATGTTGCACAAATTTTTAATAATTGCATTAAGAAACTTTTAAACATTAATTTGAATGCAACATCTTGCTGAATTATTACAACAATTACAAACCGACACCGACAAAGGATTTAAATTTGCATACGTATACCTAACTTAAATCGTATTTTAATTATAGTTAAGTGCAAAGTAGATGTAAGACGGTGTTCTTCGTCCATCCCACACAACAAATGCAGTTTTAGCAGTTAGCACCTACATATGTAGTCGATCAACTCAAATGAAACTTTAGTTGACAAAGGAGCGACAACTGTGTATACCTACTTGATCGTTAGTTGATGATAGCAACGGTGATAATAGAGTAACACGGGTATATTTATATAATACAGCTTGAAACAACATCTTGTTGCTTTGAACAACCGCTCTACTTATACCAATATTTATTCTTTGATACGCCTTCGGAGGACATTTGCGGGAAGCCTTCACAAAATACACATCCACACAAAAGCCAATTTGGCATAGCAACATTTCATAACATACTCGTCAAATGTCAATTTCATTCGCAAATACAAATATACTGAAAAGTTCAATTTTAATTAAATAATATAGATAAATATTTGGGCATATTTAGTGTTGGCCATGCAGGATCTTTTTAATTATTATTGAAAGGCTAATATGATTTATTTATTGAATGAATAAAATTCAAGAACATTTAAGTATAGAATGTGTGACCCTGTTATCCATAGCGCTCGCGTTACAGTACAGTGTTCCGACAATATTGGAAGCTTAAAATTATATTTTACACCAGTTGTCTACCTGAGCAAATACGCGGTAGGTATTAATAATTATTTATGTTAATCTGTTGTCAAGATACGCGTGAAATCTTATTATGTAAATAACACTGGCATCAGATGACTCGGAACGATCAATAAACCTCGACGTTTGCCTTGCATTATAATTTAATGCTCTAGATTTGATTGTGTGTGTGTGTGTGTGTGTGTGTGTATATATATATATTAATATATATATATATATATATATATATATATATATATATATATATATATATATATATATATATAATATATATATATATATATATATATATATATATATATATATATATATATATATATATATATACATATATATATATATATATATATATATATATATATATATATATATATATATATATATACATATACCTAGACAAGCAATTACATATTTATCAAGTTACTACAATTTTTACTTTCTTTTACGAAGTATAAGTAAGTATTGTAATCACGAAAAAAAAAATTCTCGAAATTTTAACGGAAATACATCTTTTGACCTTCCCTGAATCAAGTCTGACTATTTTTGGAATCACGTCCGTGTGTGTGTGTGTGTGTGTGTGTGTGTGTGTGTGTGTGTGTGTGTGTGTGTGTGGGTGTGTGTGTGTGTGTGTGTGTATGTGTGTGTGTGTGTGTGTGTGTGTGTGTGTGTGTGTGTGTGTGTGTGTGTGTGTGTGTGTGTGTGTGTGTGTGTGTGTGTGTGTGTGTGTGTGTGTGTGTGTGTGTGTGTGGCTGTGTGCGCTCTACAGGCTACACTGTTGAAGATAAAATTATGAAACTTTAAACTTAAGATTTGTATATGCCTGGGAGGAAAACCTCCTATTTTTGAAAAGCATATTCAAACCGGAAGTGCATGTTTACTTAAGTCATTTTTTGTAATTTCTGCAATATCTCCGAAACGGCTATACTTGCAGTAAATATAGTGAGAATAAAATTGAAAGATATTAGTATTCTGCACAACTTTTGTTTGAAACATTTCTTCAAAAAGTACCAGTTACAAGATCTTATCTTATTGATATTGCCATAGTTACGTAGGTATGGGAAATTATATATAATAAATCGCATCTACTATGCATGTCAATTGTTTTAAATATTCAAATATTTTGACATTTAACATTTATTGTTAGTGTTACAAATTAGTTTAGTGAGAAAACATTACAAAAGTTAGTAAATAATTTAAAATATTATATATAAATATAAATGTCCGGCCATAATAATTTTTAATAATGTGTAATGAATAATTATATTTTCTTTATATTACTATAGAATCAAACATTTTGAATCTAAAATAAATATGTTTTTTTAGAAATTTGACAATAATCTAACTTTACCACAATTTTACTGGACATAATGAATGAAAATATTTCTTTTAAGTTTAAACATTTTATATATTAATTTGTATACTATCAAATCAAAATATACTGCATACGTAAAAGAAAGTTTAGGGCCAATACATGGCCGATGTTTTGTACTATATTGATTAGAACATAACACTGTTTTAAGTGCCGTCGGCCATTTTGTGGTGTTACCTTAGTTTACAATTTGCTTAGACAATCAAATGACAAACATATGTATGTAAAAAGTTATTTCTGTTGTGCGGCGTCGGTGTGCCACGCAGGAATGAAGAATTTTCAAAAGATGCAATTATGATAGGAACAAAGTCATAAGTAATAGTTAAAATAATTCGTTTTAAGCCCCTAATTTTGCATTGTTTAACAAAATCTCAGTTAAATTAAAATTCGTACATCAAATTATAATGTAGGTAAATATAATTATAATTCAAGCATCATATACTTTCATTTATTTCCAAGGATTTATTCGTGTGGAATTGTATAGATTTAATTACGTAATAAGTGCGTCAAAGTAACCTTAAGCACAAACACTAAGGCCATCATAGTAAATATGAAATTGTACTCTGGAATTAGGTCATCATCTGTGTTCACGTCGTCCCGTCCCGTTCGTGTCTCTCAGATACTTTGATATTATTCATTTCTCGAAAACAATTTCATTTCGCGTCCTTGCTCGACGAACGCATCTATGCAAATGCGAAGACAAACTCTTTCGATACCAGAACGTATAAGACAAATAAAATGTCAGTGAAGAACACACCGATCTCGGTCTCGACCCGGATCAAATTTAAACAAAGTAAACAGTGATTTTCTTGCAACTATTCACTCTGTGTGCAAAGTAAATGCATTCTATATATTTTATCCAGATGTAATATTATTTTAGTTTTAAAAAATTGTCAAATATTTAAATATCTTTTATTGTATGTACTACAGACGCATGTATGTATGTATGTATGTATGTACATACGTATGTATGTATGTATGTACCTATTTGTTTGGTACTCTCCAATTGTCAGTGTGAAATGAAAAACAATACTAGTCTAATAATCTGTTATTAAACAGGCTACAATATAGTAATATAGAAGGGGCTTTGTTGTTTTAATTAAAATCAATGATGATTCCGTATGCAAGGACGTCTAATGAGTGAACCAGTTTGCACCCTCGAATGCGCGATAAATAACAACAAACAAGAACGATATTTAAGACGGTTTTGTTGGTGATGTCTGGCGCGAAACATTACGAACTTTTGCTCATAAAATGCAGCTGTGACGCGCAGAGGAGCCACGTTCTTGTATATGTGTTCATTACTTTCAGCTGTCGGTTGTTTGGTTGGTTGGTTGGTACCTCTTCCTCCTCCTCCTCCTCCTCCTCCTCCTCCTCCTTCAATTGACTATGTTTACTTTGACAGAGACACCAAATGCATATCTGAATCATTCTTCACCCTTATTGCAGCATCTGAATTGATTACCCATAATACGCGTCGGCAATCACTTTTGCATAATATATCCGGCCACGGAAATAAATATCACCTGACCCAATATCGAAAATGAAGTTGTTTTCTGAAAGAACAAAGGACCATTTCGTGCGAATCGTTTAAAGAAATCGAATCGTTTCGGTGTTTTTGATAGGTATTTTCATTGTCTCACATTGGCGGTGGTTGAAACGGATCTTATACGATGCGTATACAAGTATACTGGACGAACGGTCAGTATCCCATTTACGAGACAAACAATATACTATAGTAGGTAGGTAGGTAGGCTTGCCAGTCCCCTTTTTCACAATTCACGAGGACCAAACTGAGAACAATCCTATGTGTGTGATATTGTTTCCTGGTGTTCCGCAAAGCTTCAGTTATCGTGACACGGAGCCGAGCGCGCATAGCCGGAGTTTCTCCATAATGCATGAGACCAATACAGGAAACCGGTATATATGTATGTGTGTGTGTGTGTATATATGCAAGTCGAGATCCGGGCGGTGTCCGGAAAAATAAACGATGCTTTAAAACGCTTCCCTTGTTGGACGCGCTGCTTCACCAGCTGAAGACTTCACCGTCTGTGTTCGCATTGCATTTTAATCAATATTATGTGCTGGAGGAAGAATGTGTCAGTTGATTCCAACGCGCTGACACAACTTTTACACAATCTTTTACTTTGTAAACCTTTTTGATTTTTCTATTCGTCACTTTAGAATGATTGAATATAAGCTTAATCAGTGATACGCCGCGGTTGGCTTAGTAAACATTTAATAACTTTGTAATATCTACTATTGTACATATAAACAAAAATATTACAAT
Organism: Nebria ingens riversi; assembly: GCA_018344505.1. Lineage (NCBI taxonomy): Eukaryota > Metazoa > Arthropoda > Insecta > Coleoptera > Carabidae > Nebria > Nebria ingens. The sequence continues at coordinate 88,305 of JADQWA010000023.1, forward strand.
CGCTATATGATATTCATTTTGTATTCCATTCGATTGTTATTTCAATATACCGTTATTTTATACCTATGTGAGTGTGCGTTTGAAATTTGCACTCGAAATATATGATAATCCCATGTAAATTCACGTCTTTTGGGAGAACTATGATTGAAACGGCTTTTTCTCTTTCTGGGATAATCTTAATTTGTCACTTGCAGTGTAGCGTCATAGTTTTCTTTTTCTTGAATATCTTTCTGTGCAAAAACATACTCCGATGTACAGTCGGGATCTTAAGTCTTGTCCCCCCTAGCTTGACACCTACGGTCTCGCAGCCAGCGTTGCATGATTTTGATGCAAGCTACGCCGCACGTACAAAAGCAGTTAAATTACGTAGGTCGAATCCATATCGTTCTCTTATTATGGTAGGGGGCTGTTATCATTGCTTAGTCATAAATAACATTTTATTAATACATACATAATGATGAATGTACTAATGAATGTAAGAAATTTTTGATTTGAGTTTTGTTTTGAATCACTTCACATGCGAAAATATAAATGCTTATTACTCTGCTTCGGTCTTAATGAAATCAAACTGTTTTCTAAGGTATAAATTTATGTATGAAAAGAGATTTTCAATCTTTATTTGACACCATGAACATTTTGATGTTGTTAGTAGCCAAACAATTATCTTTATTTTTAGGGCACAAATTGGCACAAAATTATTATTTTAAAAAACATTCAAAAATAAATCATAAAACATAACTAGGTATACCTAATATATGATTTCAAACATGTGAAGACAAAAAACAGTAAAAATTCAATAAAATTATAAGTATATTTGGTCAAATGCCGGGCCATTTGAAATATTGTGTAATTTTTACTTAACCAGTGACGGTCATTTTGGTCATGACCGTGGTCACATGATCGATTCACATCACTATTTATATTGATTTAATTTATACAATCAGTTTCAATATACCTACGTATGTATGTAATATGTGCCAAATTTGAGCCTATTTGTGCGAAATAATTAATCTTTTATTCCTATTAGTTCCAGAGTTATAAACAGTAAAATGATTTATTTTTGGATGTTTTTTAAAATAATAATTTTGTGCCAATTTGTGCCCTAAAAATAAAGATAATTGTTTGGCTACTAACAACATCAAAATGTTCATGGTGTCAAATAAAGATTGAAAATCTCTTTTCATACATAATTTATACCCTATAGTAAACAGTTTGATTTCATTAGGGCCGAAACAGAGTAATAAGCATTTATATTTTCGCGCATGTGAAGTTGATTCAAAGCAAAACTCAAATCAAAAATTTCTTACATTCATTAGTACATTCATCATTATGTATGTATTAATAAAATGTTATTTATGACTAAGCAATGATAACAGCCCCCCTACCATAATAAGAGAACGATATGGATTCGACCTACGTAATTTAACTGCTTTTGTACGTGCGGCGTAGCTTGCATCAAAATCATGCAACGCTGGCTGCGAGACCGTAGGTGTCAAGCTAGGGGGGACAAGACTTAAGATCCCGACTGTACATACATACATACTTTGTAACATATACCATACGACGTTTCATACGATCAAAAATTACTTTTAATTAAAATGGCACAGTTATTATCTAGTGTCGCATGTATAGAATTTAAAAATATGTACATACTACATAACGCGATGAATGAATAGTGCAATGTTGCTTATACGTG
>JADQWA010000023.1:95000-103669 GCA_018344505.1 Nebria ingens riversi
TATTGGGAAATTATATATAATAAATCGCATCTACTATGCATGTCAATTGTTTTAAATATTCAAATATTGTTGACATTTAACATTTATTGTTAGTGTTACAAATTAGTTTTAGTGAGAAAACGTTACAAAGGTTAGGTAATAATTTAAAATATTATATATAAATATAAATGTCCGGCCATAATAATTTTGTATATATGTGTAATGAATAATTATATTTCTTATATTACTATAGAATCGAACATTTTAAATCTAAAATACATGTGTTTTTTAGAAATCTAACAATAATTTTAACTTTACCCACCACATTTTAATGGCATAATGTGAAAATATTTTCTTTAAATTTAAACATTTTATATTTTAATTTGTATATACTATCAAATCAAAATATACTGACTACGTAAAAGAAAGTTTATGTACATGGCCTATGTTGTTTTGATAAATTTACGCACGTCCTAACAATTTGCGCCAAGAAATGTTGTATCAATTTTTGTTTCTTCTATTATTATCATTATTAAAACAACAATAAATTACTGAGGCATGCATACGACAGAGGTACTGAGAAGCGACAGTGTTATCACGTTTAAGAGAGACGCTTGTAATTCTAATTCCAACCAAAATCGGAATGTGTTTTATCAAATATTTTTTTGAATTTTCGCCTTTTTTCCCCCAACTTCTAAAAGCTACTACTACTACTACTATACATTTGAAACTGTCAAACGGCATTATTGACATGGGGCTTAAGTATTCCGGCCGCGTTGGAGAAATGAACATATGCATGTCTGTCTCCCGGTGCCCGGCCAGGGTTTCGGTTGCCCGCAGATGTGCCGGATTTCGTAAGGCTACTTGTAATTTATTCGGAAACTTTTTCATAACGTTCCATTTCGAAAAAATCCATCGTTTCGTTCAATTTTGCACATGATAACACCAGCAAAAAAAATTGTTAGTGTCACCATGCATATTTACATACTAACAAAATACTCTAGCCACAATTACACATTTATAAGCTTAACTATGAATGCATATATATATATATATGGATAAATTTCAATAGAGCTGAGGTGTCGTATTTATACTTGAATTTCGCTAAGCTTCACATACAGCAACGTGGCAAGTGAGGGGGGAGGGGAACGGGGTAGCATTACGGTGTTGGTTTACCCCATGGATATTTATCTTGTGGTTGGTAATTAATGTTTATTATTGTTACTGGCGATGTAAATGAGCGCACGTTTGTGTGTGAACACACTAAACAATATGGCACAAGTATTTCGTTCCGCTAAAAATCGGCACTATTATCATAAGTGAACATTTTGTTGCTTTTTTCATTTTCAAGCTAACTGTCTGGCTGGTCGAATTTATAAGCTACCTCATGACGTCACTACTAGTCTGTTGCTTTGCAGAGTCGTTATGAAATTTATTTTTTTTACAATTGTTATGGCAATGAAAATTTATTTAAAAACTAATTTCGTTTTATAAAGTTTATATGATTCGAAAATAATACCTAAGGAAATATAATGACCCCCTAGTGGTTGGTTCTTCTGATCAGTAAATGGCCGATTGTAAATACATTACACACATGCACACAGGAGACATGTCTACTAGCATATATATGTATATGTATGTGAATACATATTTAGTTAGTCGGCGATCAATAATCAGTGTCACCAACCTATAGCGATTCAGTTGTCCCCGACGTTTTCGTCGTCTTAAGACCAGACCCACTGGAATAGCAACGAAAAAGGAAATCTTGACAAATTGTAGAAATAAGCAAACGTCTTCTCTAAGACGGTCGGTCGGTCGGTCGTTCGTTCGTTCGGTCGGTCGGTTGTTCGGTCGTTCAGTCGTTCGGTCGGTCGTACGTTCGTACGTACGTTTTCTCATGAGAACTAGTGATTTTCATCCTTTCATCTTCATCATCATGGACCAGGCAGAGGAAAGATGTTCACATTATCATTTATGTCTCTTGTTGAACGCGCTTCATCAGATGATTTACTTTTCCCTTCCTTATAAATACATAAGATTAAGCTCTTCCAGTTGCCCGAAATATTTCTACGATATAAATAAATACAAGCAAAATTAAATATCTAAACTGTTTTTATTACCATTTCCATTTGTGTATTGAACATAAAGCACATATTTGTGCAAAAATAAAAAGTGTTTGCATTTGATTAATACATTTGTTATCAGATATATGCTTATGTAATTATTTTTCATTTGGTCAAGTGCCAAGAATTAGTCAAGTTTTAGTACGTTATAGGTTTGAACAAAAATGTATTTTATGACTGTCACTCATCGGTCATAAAACATTATTAGTGAAACTTTCATACTTTAGAAACGTGCAAGGAATGAACTTGGGATGGATATCGCAATATGCACTTAGCTTTCCGTCAGATAGCTTTAGCCTTAAGCTTGAAATAACTACATTTTATATATTATTATTATTATTACGTAGAAAACGTAAACCTGATAAAATACTCTTGTCATAATATTTAAACTAAAAGCATTAGGTAGCTATAAAAATAAATAAATTTTATAATAATTGTGACACAAAAGTAATAAATATAAAAGAATGCACAGATGTGTGCATTTGTTGATTTCATGAAAATGTGTGGGAAATGGCGTTGGTAAAGCGTACCAACACCGCACACAAAATCAGTATGTGGTTTTGGAACACGAGCGAGCCAGTGACATCTGCAACTCTCGTTGCAAGTCTAATACGCGAACGATTTGTTTTTCCGCGCCGAATATGTAAAATCGACATTTCTACGTGACGTTTGACGTGTGTCACATTACACAGAACGTGAGCGAACTGTTTCCATTCTATTACGCACTGAAACTTTACCTAATCTAATCTTTAAGCTCGAAAACTAAGATATATTAAAATCAACATTGCGCCCAAATACCAATATCTCAGATTCTTTTCATAATAAGCGAATAATATGGATTCACCTACGCAATTAAACTGATTTTGTACGTGCTGCATAACTTGTATTAAATCATGCAATGCTGGTGGCTACAAAGGGACAAGACTTATGTTCGAAGGTGTACATACGAGGCTGGTCTGAAAAGTTTCCGCCCTCAACATGAAGACAGCAGCACTCGTAAATAAAAGCTAGGGTATTTCGTTGTTCATCTGTTGACAGTTACTCACCAAAGTTTCAGCCATTTTGGACGCGCAGTTGTTATGTAACAGTCGTTTGAGTGAGTGTTTTTATGAAAATGGACAAATCGAGTATCGAGCTGTCATCAATATTTGTTTTTGAAAGGCAATACGCCTACGCAAATCAAAAATGAGTTGGATTCTGTGTATGGGGACTCTGCACCATCATTTACCACAGTGAAATTTTGGGCAGCTGAATTTAAACATCGCCAAAGTTCACGAAATGATGCTAGACGACCGCCGAATTAAAGTGAGAGAGATAGCAGAGGTTATGAACATGTCAAAAGAACGTGTTTGTCACATACGTATAAATCAACATTTAGACATGAGAAAGCTGTCCGCGCGTTGGGTGCCGCGTTTGCTCGCGTTTGACCAAAAACATGTCTCACACCTCAGTGGTTGCCATGGCGAAAATCCACGAATTACGGTTTGACCATCCGCCTTACTCACCACCAGATCTAGCCCCCCCAAGCGACTTCTTTTTGTTCCCTCATCGCTCGGAGGACAGAGATTTTCGTCAATGAACAATTATCTTGCAGAGAAAAACGCCGAGTACTATTTGGACGGGTTACAGAGATGCTCGGAGCATCGCTGGGAAAAGTGTGTACAGTTACAAGGAGACTATGTTGAAAAATTAAAAAAAAAACATTTTGAAAAAAAGTCTTTGCTAGGTCGGAAACTTTGCAGACCTCCCTCGTACATACATGCATATGTAGGTATGCAGATTTAAAGAAACTGTGATGCTATCTCTCTCACAGTAAGTTTTCTATTTAATTGAAACAGTGTCTGTTGAGTATACCTCTACGACTGCCATTTGATATAATTTCCAACTTGTATTATACGCTGTAAACTTGTCCGGATTTAAATTGTTCTAATATGTACGCATTTAGAAGTTTAAATTACCAGAATTCCTCTTTGAAATTACTAATTACATTAGCTAGAAACACTAAGAGGAAACAATTCAAAACAACCAATCATAGACGTTTTAGATTTTTAATAATTATTCATGTAGAATAAGCAATAAAATTGTTTGTTGAATAGAATGTTCGTAAATGTATATAGTATACCTAAAGTAATGGTGAGAGTTATTTACAGAAAGGATGTATTATGTTTGTATAATAGTCTGCCAATAATGACAGACATTCGATAATCCCGAGAGACAAACCTGTGTCACGCTGTCTAATGTATGTACTAACCGAATATCGGAAATATACACAAAACTAACAACACTAATACTCATGTAAACTGCAACCAATTAAATGTTATTAACTAATAACCATTTATTGGATCTGTAATGGAACAACATTTTTCACACAATATCCATGGTGTGGGTGTGTGTGTGTGGGTTTATGATCGATTCGCTGATACATTATGACTAATATTTATGCTACAGCGAATAATTTAAAAAAGTTATTTTCGATTACTTTCTGTATATGCTACAAAAATCTATTCAATATGTAATTTATCATTATAATCTTCGTTCAACGAAAACATTTGCTCGAATCATTTTGTCGTTTGATTTATATTTATTTGACCGTTTTATGAGGCTCTGTAGACATTTCAGAAGTTATTTTCACTGAAATAACTATTATAATAAATAATAATAATAGTTAGAAACAGCAAAATTAATTCTTTCTGACAGTAGGTAGTACGATTTCGATTAAACGTTACTTACAGGTCTCACAGATGTTTGTATACAGGTGCTATATATGTACGCTTAGTAGAGTTATTAGTTTTCAGATAAAATCAATCACAAACTATATAGGTAATGACAAAATTCACCGTTGTTCTAAATTTAGTATCTCTGTCGAGTGGCTACGGTCGACAGTTTCCCCGGAGCGGCGGCGAATTTTGTTAGCACGTTCGCAAAATAAACATCGCTAACATTGGTTAACCAGGTCCATATTTATACTCAATATCTCTCTGGTGGTATATGTTTGTTTATTGGAAAAGTCTCTTCCATTGTTTGCCCATGCTATTTGATTTGATATTTTCCGTAGGCCATCACATATAAGATTTGTGTGTTATGGTTGGATTGATCGGTGTTTAATTTATAAGTCAACGCGACAGTGACTGTTTGCGTAACGGTCCCTCTGCTGTGCTATTCAATAAATGTATCCACAGCTATTTTTATCCCAGTAGTCGCCGTGTTTAATATCAACCTGGTGGTTTTTGTATGATTTTTGCTTCACTTTCTCTCTCGTGTGTGTGTGTGTGTGTGTGTTTGCGGTATATATGTATCTATATATATATATATATATATAGGTGGATTATTCTCAAGTGTCTCGTTTGCACGGTGGCGTGGCGCAACAGCGCAATAATTAACGTGTTTCTAGAAAGTCCACCACTTGAAGAATTACAAGCACTGTGCACACTAAAAACATTAAGTTCTTTTCCTCACCGCACGCCAACTTCTACTAGTTTCAAACCTGTATACCTGCGGCGTTGATTAAAAAATACATTATTTCTTCTTATTGCTCTCTTTGCACGAATTTGTTTCGCCAGCTTCCGCATAAAACAAAAAGATACTATAGCCTGGGGGATCACTGATTTTGGGCTCGATATAAACTGTGGCCATTTCTATTTCTATGTTCAAGGAAATGTGCAGCCACGTTAGCCGTTTTTATGTTTATCAGTCTCCAATATGCGGTTAAGGACTTCTCGAATAGTATTTGTAGTGCAGTATGCGAATATTTACGGTTCAGAGCAAGTGTGGTGCAGATACTGTGAAATTCAAATAACTCTGAATTGAGTTGAATTGCAATTCTTGCAAATGTTATAATTTCAAAAATCTTCTTTCGTGTTTGTGTGTGTGTGTAAATATAAAGTGGAAGCCTTTCAGGCGTTCAGACGTCTATGCATGCGTGGTCATCTCGACGCAAATACTACTCATCGATTTGAGCATATATGTACCTATGTATGTACGTGTATGATCATTTGTGCAATGTATACCCAATGTACACGTACGTGTGTTTATGTGTGGGTGGGTGTGTGTGTGTATGGTGTGTGGTCACCGTGCCTAGGATTACAGATGTCTGCACGACCCTCGCAGATTGGCTGTTAGCCCCGGCGACCCATGTCATCACTCACAGCAATCCTCTGGATGCTGAAGCGCGCGGAGGATGAGAAAGAGACGATTCCCCTCTATTGCGTGTTTCATTCCACTTTGACTTTTCGCATACACAGACACACACACAGACACAGAGCACACACACCACACACACACACACACGACACACACACACACACACACATTACGTCTTATTGGTCATCATGTCAATAGAAACGAAATAAACAACGTATATATGTTTGTCCTACTGTTAGAAATATTTAACCTTCCTAATCAGTTACCGCAGAGTGATGGATAATAGTGACTATTTATCTAGTTTACGAAAAAGAAAATGTACACTCACCTACATTAATCTTTATAGCAATGCCATTTAAAGTACACTCACTAAAGCAGACTACTTTAAGAAATGACTTTAGACTAAATTGCACATCAAAATATATACCGTCAACCAAGAAATATAATATTATTGTTATGGTTCAATTGTATGTATGTGTGTATGTATGTACATACATACATACATACATATATGCAAAGCCAGATGAATATAAATATGTTCGTATGTACAAATAAACGAAAACAACAACTTTTGATTCGACACCGTCGCTTCTGTAACCACACACATCTTAATGTCTGTCTTTATATACACAGATGTTTATAATGGCTTCTAAAACTAGTCATTATCTTCTTCTTCGGCTGCACCCCATAGTCTTTATGTCTTGCAGTGTTTGCCACAGACACATTTGTGTTTCAATGCATTTGACATTTAGTATACAGCTCTCAGGTCCGATTAAAACAACGCCCCACATATAATTACATAACACATAAATTATTATTATAAGAAAACTATATACCTAGATATACAAGTCTATATTTTTAATAAACTCAATGTTATCACTGCAAACGTATTTCTAGTAGATAACAAATGTTTGTTATTTCGCAATTCCATTAACGGATACATTCTAAAGTAAAAGAATACCTAATGAAAAGCTAAATAATGAATTCTATTTGTTGGGAAATTGTTCTTTTGCGAACGATTAGTCCGTAGTTCCGCAGGATCGTCTTTGATCAATGTTGGTTTTACAATAATTAAATGTGCTTCCTCTAAATAAACTGTAGTTGGTAAATTACATATTTAGGTAAACAACAACAAATGTGAAATTATTGTAAATATATGCACTAAAATTTAAATATAGCTTAGTAATGGTAACACTTCTAACAATAGCGTTATTTCACAATTGTAATATTGACTATAAACAAAAATTTAATAGCAAGCAACCGTTTCAGAATATCGGTAACTGAATTTTTACAATGCTTGTTAAATAACAACTTGTAAAAAGCAAATAAAAATTTATCGAATAACACACTCATGTATTCTTGTCTATTACTTGTATAAATGTTATGCTATTTTAGATGCGCGTCATCAATATATATAATTGCAATCAAAATTCTAAGCTGAAACAGAGTTTGGAGCCTAAATGTTTAGGTACTTTTCTATTGTATTTTTAATAATTATAATAAGATTGATTAAGTAATCGAAGGTATTACCAATAGTTTCGGCTTGATTTGATGTGGGGACAACAGGTTAGTAAATGAATTTAATATGGTGAATATTTTTGTCTCGTAGAATAACAATCGATATGATGTTTGAGTGATATTCTAAAAAGTAACCGCTGCAATGAACGCCTCTAATTGCGCTTGTCGCCTTGGCACGCACTGGATTCCAAGTCGGAGACACGTACTAGGTAATAAGAGGATTGAAGTGTCTGTTGGTTGGCTGCCGTCAGAGGCTCGTGGTGTGTGAGCCTCACCCTGACACTGTTAATTGCCGGTATCCAAGTTCGTGTGCTTCCAATGCCTTGCGCAAGCCGCAGACGTGATTAATTATTAAGCACTAACCCTGTCACGATAGTCCTCTTTGTCCTAAGCCAGGCAACGTCCTTGAGACCCGTACAAAATCAAACTTACTCCAGACCATTATGGTTTATCTTATGGTGAAAATTACATTTATAAGAAAAACAGAAGTCCTCTTAATAAAATATCAATCATTCCATTCGGGAACATTTTACGCACAAGTTAACCTACATTAGTAGGTTACGGGGACAAAATTCTCGGCGACCGTCTAACGAAAATAAAATTGCAGCAAATGGTCTGAATGTTCGGTAATAACAATAAATTAGATTCGTTATTTTTTCACTTCTATTTGCTATAAATTTAATCTTCTTTTTGATATCTGTGAAAGCACAAACTTTCATAGCCCACTTGGAGAAATAAAATAAATCGTATAACCATTGCAGAGCAATTGTCTACAATAAAAATTGGATTTAATTTCAAAAGTATTTCTTCTCTCTCTCTTTCTCTTAAGTATCATATTGTTATTGTAACTTAATCGTATTTTTATATATTAATAATATAAAACTAAAATAATTTTTATATATATATATA
>JADQWA010000023.1:103769-133944 GCA_018344505.1 Nebria ingens riversi
TGTCAGCCAAAACTGTTGAAAATAAAATTATGCAACTTTAAAAATAGGATTTGTATATGGCTAGCAAGAAAATCTTCTATTCTTGAAAAGAAAATGTAAACCGGAAGTGCATGTTTACTTTAGTCATTTTTGCGGTTTATGCAATACCTCCGAAACGGCTGCACTTTCAGTAAAAAATGAAATGATTAAAATAAAAGATATTAATACTTCACACACTTGTGTTTGATAAATGTCTTCAAAAAGTGTACGAGCTATGAGATATTATATTTATTAAATCGTATCAACTATGCCTGTCAATTATTTAACAGGAAAACAAAATATACTCAAGTAATTTATGATTTAAAATTTATACATTCCGAATCTGTGTTTCGACTAACCGCAGTAGCGGTGCCGATAAATTGGCGGTTAATGTGTGGTTCATTAAATCCCTTGTATATTAACATCTATTGTCAAAAATAAATTTAAGTGAAAAAGCTAACCTGACCGAGCCCTGACTCCTTGTATTTGTGTGTATGATATGAAATTTAGAGGAACCGGAATACCCGGAGAAACCTGCTGACGGACCGTTTTACTTGCACAGTTATGTGTGCCTCGATCTTTACCGACCGTTACGAGTACGGCTATTCAATTTCTTAGGAATAAAGATTTTACCTATATAATTATGGCCCAATGAATTCGGTATGCTAATAACTTTATATTGTTTTAAATTCGCTAATTAAATAAATATTTAGAAATCTATATCTGCAAAAATAGCTAAATACTGACCTAATTACTGTAGTAATTGTTTAATTACCCAATATTTGAATAAATAGTTAATTATTACCTATATACATTCATGAACTGGCATACCATAGATATAAAATAAACATCGGCCATGTATTGGCCCTAAACTTTCTTTTACCTAGTCAGTATATTTTGATTTGATAGTATATAAAATAAAATATAAATGTTGTAATGTCCAGTAAAATTGCAAAGTTAGATTATTGTCAGATTTGTAAAAAAACATATGTATTTTAGATTTAAATGTTCGATTCTATAGTAATATACAGAAAATATAATTATTCATTACACATTATTAAAAATTATTATAGCCGGACATTTTTTAGTATTCAAATGAACTTTAAACCATACAAAATATTTTCATATAATATTTTAAATTATTTACTAACCTTTGTAACGTTTTTTTCACTAAACTTATTTGTGATACTGACAATAAATGTTAAATGTCAAAATATTTGAATATTTAAAACAATTGACATGCATAGTAGATGTGATTTATTATATATAATTTCCCATACGTACGTAAATATGGCAATATCAAGAAGATAAGATCTTGTAACTGGTACTTTTTAAAGAAATGTTTCAAACAAAAGTTTTGCAGAATACTAATATCTTTCAATGTTATTTTAACTATTTTTACTGCAACTATAGCCGTTTCGGAGATATTGCAGAAATTGCAAAAAAAGTCTTAAGTAAACATGCACTTCCAGTTTGAAAACGCCTTTCAAAAATAGAAGGTTTTCGCCCCAAGCCATATACAAATCTTAAGTTTAAAGTTTCATAATTTTATCTTCAACGGTGTAGGCTATAGAGCGCGCGCACACACACCCACACACACACACAGACACACACACACAGACGTCATTCCAAAAATAGTCAGAATCGATTCAGGGATGGTCAAAAGGTGTACTTCCGTTAAAATTTTGAGACTTTTTTTTTTTCGTGATTAAAATACTTACTTATTACTTCGTAAAAGAAAGTAGAAACATCGGCCATGCGCTGGCCCTAAACTTTCTTTTACGTAGTCAGTATATTTAGATTTGATAGTATATAAATAAACATTGGCCATGTATTGGCCCTAAACTTTCTTTTACGTAGTCAGTATATTTAGATTTGATAGTATATAAATAAAAATATAAAAAGTTTAAATTTCAAGAAAATATTTTCATTCATTATGTCCAGTAAAATTGTGGTAAAGTTAGATTATTTCAGATTTTAAATGTTGGATTTTATAGTAGTATAAAGAAAATATTATTATTCATTACATATTATTAAAAATTATTATGGCCGGGCATTGTTTAGTTTTCAAATTAACGTTAAACCAGAGAAATATTATATATAATATTTTAAATTATTTACTACCTTTGTAACGGTTTTTCACTGAACTTATTTGTGACACTGACAATAAATGTTTAATGTCAAAATATTGGAATATTTAAAACAATTGACATGCATAGTAGATGCGATTTATTATATATGATTTCCCATACCTACGTAACTATGGCAATATCAATAAGATAAGATCTTGTAACTGGTACTTTTTGAAGAAATGTTTCAAACAAAAATTGTGCAGAATACTAATATCTTTCAATGTTATTCTAACTATTTTTACTGCAATTATAGCCGTTTCAGAGATATTGCAGAAATTGCAAAAAAAGTCGTAATGAAACATGTACTTCCGGTTTGAATATGCTTTTCAAAAATAGAAGGTTTTCACCCCAGGCATATACAAATCACACACAGACACCATTCCAAATAAGTTTAGTGAAAAAGCGTTACAAAAGTTAGTAAATAATTTAAAATATTATATATAAATATCAGATCAAGAAAACCTTTTCGATGAACTATCTGGAACTATCCTTCAGCGGTTATGCTTTTTTTTTTGACATACGTCAGTGGCCCTCCTAAGACTCACTTATACCAATAATTTAAAATATATATAAATATTTTCGGGTAAAGTGAGTATTAGGAGGGCCACTGACAGTTGCCAAGCAGTTGCTAACGAAATACACAGAAATTATACCCTACGAAGTGATTTGCCCCTTAGGCCAGGGCAAAGTTAAGGTTGGCGGGGGGGGGGGCAGATCAAGAAAACCCTTTCGATGAACTATCTGGAACTATCCTTCAGCGGTTATGCTTTTTTTTGACAAACGTCAGTGGCCCTCCTAAGACTCACTTTTACCCTGACAATAAACTAACTTTACACTTTTATTGGACAATGAATGAAAATATTTTTCTTGAAATTTAAACTTTTTATATTTTTATTTTATATACTATCAAATCTAAATATACTGACTACGTAAAAGAAAGTTTAGGGCCAATACATGGCCGATGTTTTAATTGTTGTTACGGAGGCGGTTTCCCAGATTTGGCAAGCGTAGGTGAGAACATGCCTTAATATAGCTGTGTAGATTAATTTAGTGTATTCGGGTCGCAAAGAGGGTTTTCGGTTGATCATGAGGTACAACATTCCGAGTCTTTTGTTAGTTTCTTTTAATTTTTGTTTAACATGTGGTTTCCAGGTGAGGCGTCGGTCGAAGTGCACACCCAGATATTTTACGGTAGAGTTGTTTTGATTCCAAGGTATACCAGCTTCATTTATGAGGATAGCGTCTGGTTCAATGTTTTTCCTCAAGGCGAAGATTTTGGTTTCGCATTTGGTGGAGTTTAAGATGATATGCCATTTGTGAAACCAGGTGTCGATGGAGAGTTGTAGGTTGTTTTTTGCAGTATTTATGTCTATGTGTTGCGCTATTATGGCCGTGTCGTCTGCATACATTGCAAGAGTAGCGATCTCGGGCACTGGGATGTCGTGCATGTATATATTGAAAAGAATCGGACCGAGAATGGAGCCTTGCGGTACCCCTGCATTTATGTGTCTTGGCGTGGATTTGGAACCATTGATTTTGATGCTAAATGTTCTGTCGTTTAGGAAAGATTTGAGGATATTTTTGATGTAGGTTGGAAGATTTAATAGCATTAGTTTTGTAATCAGCCCTTTATGCTAAACTCGGTCGAAGGCCTGAGTTACATCTAGAAAGACTATAGTGGTGTACATTTTGTTTTCAAATCCTTTAATAATGAGTTCAGTAAGTCTCAAATGTTGGTGATTGGTGGAATTATTGGATCGGAAACTAAATTGGAATGGAGGTATAATGTTTTTATTATTTAGGAACGATTCTAGTCTGGTTTTGATTATTTTTTCAAATAGCTTGGAAAGATTTGAGAGAAGGCTGATTGGCCTGTAGTTCTCAGGATTTTTTTTGTCATTTCCAGGTTTGTTAAAAACGATTATTTCTGCATGTTTCAGTACTATCGAGAAGTAGCTTTTGGATAGAGAGGCATTCAGTATTGAGACAAGAAAGGCTAGAGCTCTCTTAGGTAAATTTTTGAGGATTACATTAGGAATGTTATCGTGCTTTGGCGATTTTCGATTGTGTAGTTGGTTAATAATCCTTTTGATTTCTGCTGGTGAGGTGAAATTGGGTGAATTTTGATTATTGGGATCTTCGGTTGTTGAATTGGTTTCCGTTACATTTTCTTTATTACTGTTAGAAGTCGTGAAAACCTTTTTAAAGTGGTCTTCAAAAGCTTCGCATTTTTCTGTGTCAGTAGCGTAGATTTTGTTATTAATGTGTAATGGTGGTATTACGGTGGGTTTCTTAGGAAGAGATTTGGTAGCTTGCCACATTGATCTATCGCGAAGATTAATATTTGCCAGGTAAATCTGATAAGATGTTATTCTGTAATTACGTAATTCTAAATTTACTCGATGTGTTAGGCGATTTAGTTCATGTTTATGTGGAAAACTTCGTTTTTTTTGCCACAGTCGTCTCATTTTGTGTTTTTTTATATATATGCAGGTGTAGTATCGAAATGGCTTCTTTTTTGAATTTATTTAAGTGTGCCGATTGGATAGCATTACATAATGATTCCTTGTAGTGTTTGATAGCATTGTCGATATCATCGGTTGTGTGTAGGCTTTGAGGGGGTTGTAAGATTTTGCTTAACTCATTTTGAAAGATATTCCAATCAATTTTCCCTGAAATGAAGAATGGAGAGATTTGGTGAAGTTGTGGTAAGCTATTTAGTGTTAGAATTACCGGCACATGGTCGGAGTCCAGTTCATTAATGACTGTTTGTGTGAGAGGGAAGTGTTCTAAGTTTGTGTGTAAGCTTATGTCTAGGATATCAGAACGGGTCTGTATGGATAATGGGTTGGTTCCGATGGGACGGAGATTTGTAAGTGTTGATGAGTTGCTAGTATGTTATATAGCTTTGTACCATTTGGGTTCGTTGTATGGCAGCCCCAGTCCACATGTTTGCAGTGTAGATCTCCGAGAAGTAATGTAGATTTTCTGTCTGAAAAATAGGGTGTGAATGTCTTTTCCTAGAAAGCGTTTGTTCGGTCGATTGTATGCTGCTATGATTTTATTATTTTGTAGCATCAGTTCAATTGCAATTGCTTCGATATTTGTGAGTGGGGATAACGGGGTGTCATAGTGTTTTAGTTGTTTCTTGGTAATAATCGCAACGCCTCCTGAGGCAAAGGGAGCATCCCGATCTGCTCTGGTGATAGAGTTGCCGGGAATGGTAAATTTTTCTGTTGGAATAAGATGCGTAGAATATACTGACTACGTAAAAGAAAGTTTAGGGCCAACACATGGCCGATGTTTTTGTTACAAAAGGAATATCGTCAAGTTACATAAAAGTTAAAGAATGTTATGACTTCTCATTGGACTATTCACCAATAATACAGTATGTTCAACAGTAATAGAGATACAAAAGAGACCTTTTCTCACTAACAAGAATACCGACTGGAAAATGTTTCAAAAGCTTCTGAGTGATTGTATAAATCTCAGTATAGCATATAATATAATTATATATATATATATATATATATATATATATATATATATATATATATATATATAAATCGATGTTAGTCGTCGCTCGTTCGGGTGCTTGCTCGTAAGCCAAAATTAGTCGCTCCTTCTCCGCTGAAGATACTGAACAGATTAACACCGAGTTTGATATACATAATCTATAGATACACAATGCATGCCAATTGCATTCTCAATTTACTAGGGCCAGAACTATTGCTCAAAATAAGGTACTGACTTTAAATACTGGTATTTTTTTTTTGAAATATACAAAAACTTACATAATATTCCAATATTTTTTTGGTTATGACTTATGACATTTTTATCAAAAATGAAAATTTAACGCCGTTAAAATATATTTAATAATAGCCTAAATATTGATTTGAGAATATAATTTCTGCATATTATTCATATGTTTTCCATAATACTACTGTGGTACGAGCGTTAGTAAAGTAAATAAAAATAATCATTTCAAACATGTATCAATAAATTGCAAAATATTGTAATAATTGTTAGTTGTGAATGTGTTTCAATGTTTTTAAGTTTATTGCAATAAACCTATTTATGGGTTACGAAATAACTTTTATTATTATTATTCAATTTTGTATAATTTATATTCATTTTATTCTTTCTTATTATAACTTATGGTATGCTTAAAAATCGATATTCATTTGACCAAATCCCAATGTTTGGAAAATATATCTCGTGCTTCGTATTTGTCATATTTCGACGTTGTGTTCAAAATTTGTAAAAAATTGTGGATAATACCACAAGTTATTAATCTTTAATGTTACCAGTCAATAATGTCAGTTATATGGATGGTTATAGTACATATGTTGTTTATTTATACAAAATTCCCCATGTAAAAATTTAGACAATGGCTGTGCCAATGTTTAATGGCAAAGGCGAGTTTTGATCAAAGCAAATGCTTGTTTGGTTCCTATTACTATTATTTCCGTCGTAATACTGATAGTTGTCCAAATTGCAAGTGCTTCGCCAATGTTTGTTATTAAAAAAAAAATTCGATCCGAAAAGTTAGAAACGCACGACCGAATGCGTTAGCTCTTCGTTATTTCGTACGGAGAGCTAAAAACTGCATATAACAGTATATATTATGTCAATATGGATACAAATATTTAAGTAAAAAGGGCGTGTCTGTGCTATTGTTTTACTATATTAAAATTTTTAATTGATGGCACTGTTATTGTAACTAAAAAGAGGTCAATTTTAGATGCCACTGTTACTTTATTAACACGATTTATAGCAGTTTTCAAAATACATGTACCAACTTTCTAACATTTAAATAGGCCGTGATTATCATTAGTATCCATGAATTGGATCAATAATTTATGCTTTACCGTGAACGACAACGTTTCACGGTTAGAATGCTTCAGCAAAATTAATTTTAAGATAATTTGCACACGGTTGTTAAATTAGATGCACCAAGCGTAAATGGTTGTTGTAGTTTTTGTGTTTTACATTCATTATAACATTTAAAATTATGTTTATATTATATGTCGTATATTATCTATAAATTAAGCCTACGGATTTATTTTTAAACTCGTTCATTTGTACATACCTCTGCTAGTAACGGATGGTAGCCAATTTAGAATAAAATAATAATTTCAATTTATCCATTTATATTTTCTTGATCTTTTCAAAATTTGTATTTTAAAATCCTTCCTATCCAAACAAAATAAATCTATATGTATAAGACAGTCCGATGCAGGAAACTGCTAATATGTTAAGTTCAGTGCAATAGATACGTATCTGAGTAAAAATTGATTGATTAAAATGCTTCGAAACAACTGCACCTACATTTAAAACGATAAATAATAATAATAATAATTCTTGGTTTAGCGTTCCATAAAAATATATACGTGGTTCTTGCAAGATTTATACCAACAGTTTTTCCTTTATAGTATTCTTGGTAAATTTGTCTTCGCCAAAATATAATACAGAGCACGAGAAGATGTATAAATGGCCGCTACAAAGTTTTTGCACCGAACGGGCCGTAATTTAACATAAAATTCCATAAACGAAAGACCGTATGTCCTTTCATAGTTCCCATAGCGTACGCCATCATAATTAGTACACCGTAGGATATAAACATATTTCGTTTGCTTGTATAATCGAGTATCTCCGTTATGTAGTCTGGTCTCATTGGTCAGCAATTTAGAGGTTGCAATATGGCACTGCTACAGAAGAACTATGAAATTTAAGAATTTCAATAGTCATTTCCTTGCAACTGGTACTCTTTCTCAGGAAATTTTTAAAGAAAAGTTGAGCAAAAAAATTATTTCTTTCATTTTAACTTTTACTGCAAGTGCAGCCGCTTTGGAGATAAGATTACAAAAACCGCAATAAATGACTAGAGTTAACATGCACTTTCGGTTTGAATATTCTTTTCAAAAACAGGAGGGTTTCTTGACAGGTTTATACAAATCTAAATTTTGCGTTGACAAGCTATAATGATTTTTAAAATCAATTTCATCAAAATCTATAAATAGATTATTCTAGGACGTATTTGGTAATATCTCCTTATTGGTACTTTATTATTTTCTTCAGATGATGAAGAATATATCAATATTGGTAGTATGTTTATGTGCAATAGTTGACAGTTTAACCATTAAAAATATAACCAAACTGCAATTTACTTCAAAATAAATCGTTCGAATAACTCAATTTTCGAAGCAGTTTGCTTGAATAGTTTATTTGACCACTTATTCGACCAATAACGCTATTCAGTAATGACGAAACACATTTTCATCACTGTTCGACGAATAAGAGATTTGATTGGTCGAATAACAACTATTCGATGTTGGTGAATTCGGGCATCAGAAAATAAAGTTAAACCGTAACCAGTTTACCGGTGGCGCTAGCATTATTACAGAGCATAGTGTAATTGTAAGCTTATTTCCATCAGTTGCCTCTTAGTGATCCATTTTATTAGCATAAACAATAAACATGTTAGAATTTGATACCTTGTATGAAACACACAGATGTCGACATACATTTGTACTGTCTTATTAATATATGTATTAAAGCAAAACCTTTGTCAGAAGATAATTTGTGTATAGAACATGATTCCGAAAAACGATTTGTTGGAAACCTCTTCGGTTATGAGAATTTTTATGTTTTATTTGTGCATATTGCTACGATTTATCGAGTCGAGTTCTGAGGGTAGTTGATGAAATAGATCATTGTTTGTTTTCAAACGAAGTTTATTGGTGTACTGTGTGTATGTAGGCCTTAAGTATTTTGGGACATTTATATTAGATCATAATTGCAGCCTTATCACTTTAATAGTGAATCATACTGTTTCCTGTTAGAAGTACACATATATTCACTACAGTTTCATATTTTTCGAAGATCGTTCTCAAACATATTTTGTAATTGCAGTCAGTGTTTAATTTACAGCTATCGGTCTTACTCTAAAGTTATCTACCATTAACCCATCTATGTTTCTAAAATAAAAAGTTTGTGTTGGTTTTTCGTGATCAACTTCTCAAGATAAAGGCAAACAATATATGAAGGTCTTGAAAACAACAACATAATATGCATAAAGGAATCAAACAAACCACTGAAAAACATAAATAACATAAGTTAGCGAACTAAAAAATATCCAATTTAACAGATGAATTATATAAGTATTTCATTGTTTATTAATTGTCATTATAATTTAAATTTCAAAGGCAAATAATTATCAATATTTGACATCAGCGTCATATTGTGTTGTATTCTATTTTCTCCATAATAAGAGCTTGCCTCGTGCCCATTGTTTATAGTTTTGTTACGGACAATAAAGAAATATAAATAGTTTTATAATACATTTCTTTCAAATAATTATTATCCTTCAAGTATTGTAAGTGTTGGTAATTTCCTATCATCATTTGGTCTCGTTAATCACCTATGCTTGTTGGCTCTTAGAAAATCGAACTCGTGCATTTATGTTTGGTTATATTATTGCAATTGCAACAAATAATCGCGTTAACAATATGTAATTATACTCACAACATAACAATTAATTATTTTAATATATATTATAATTTTTAATTATTTGTTTATAATCCATCCTGACCTCGAGATTTGTATTGTATAATTTACAAAAAAAAACATTAAACGATGCTTCAATACGCACGTGGCTTAACGAATATACCTTAAACAAAAATCTTTTTAACTATACAACCAGAATCCTTAAAATACAACAGTATTATTGCAATTAAAAAGAAAACGCAGTGCAGACATACTTTCATATAAATAATAAATAAATTTGTAGTAAGGCATAAATCACTGCTGGAACTTTATTGAACATAAATAATATAATAAAAAATAAAAACAATGCTGTACCATATCGAACATAACATAATCTCATATAAACTAAAAAAGCTGCAATCTTATTTAAAATACAAACGCGACTACTTTATATAAAATTAAAACGAACTGTACAGTAGTCTATGAATAAATATAACTAAATATTCCTATACTTAATCGATAAATAATGATACAATGTAAGCGCAATCTGGGTATTTTAATGGATTATAATTTTTTAGGCACGATGACTATCATTATTATTTAATACAATAGCCCGTTCACCTTTCGGTTTTTGCTTTAATTATTTCTATAAATAAAACTTAAGAACCTCAGTGAAATGAAAATTTCTATTTTATTCGAAATCTTAAGAATTAGTAAACATAATACCGCATTTTATATATTTATATAGTCATTAACTATATTTTCTACCTAAAAAGATAAGAGACGCGTCTAACGTTCTTTCATCAAGTCTAATCCGTATCCATATGTAATTTGTATCATCATGCTTTTTATATTGTATCATACAGATAATTAAAGATAATTGTGATAAGTTACGTCTGATGCTAAAGATAGTTTACGATCTATAATCTGATCTATTAGACAAAATCCAAGAAGTAATTGCCTATTTTAAAATTAAAATATTAGCAAATGAAGCTTGTTACAAGGAAACAAAAGAATAAAGAACTTCCGAATTTCCGTAAATAAAGTACGTAAATGACATAAGTTCACAACAAGATGAAGGTATTGTTACGTTCTTGGTTTATTTAGTTTTCTATAATTATTCAAATCAAAAGTGATAAAATTAATGGAAAATAGTATATTTTGTTACGACTTAAGCTTGCATAACAACAATTGCTTTAATTTTGTCGCTATCTTTGGTTTTATTAAAGTCGCATTTATTGCTAGTGAATTTTATACCATTTTGCTCTGCTTTATTTTGTATTAAGTTCAACCTGGTTTTTAGTTGTTCTAATGATTCTCAAAATTGGTCTATACCGTCTATTTTTCTATCCCATGATAAATCTAAACCTTCAAATATTTGTAACACTGTTTTATAAAACATATCATTGCAGCAACTTAAAAAAAATGCATTCTTTTGAATATAATTTCCAAAAGGTGTTCGAAACACACAAAGTTTTATCTTCATATAATTGAGGCCCCCAAAAACCTATGCCAGTATCTAATTTTTAAACATAATTTACATCTGTTCATTTGGATACCCATTCCTTGAGAAAAGGATCCTACATTTGAATGTAGGAAATTATAGTATTTAAGAGCATAATTTCAAGAAAAATTATCTATCTACCATTTTTCTTTCCTGTAATTTGACTAACCCATTTAATCAGTTTTGTTAATTCGATTTCTAATCTATTATGCAGAGTAATAGACATTTTTCTAGTTAAACAAGACACTGGTCTAATATTTTCTTATTAATCCAAATGAGCATTTACATTAAATTTCTTGTTAATAATATTAAAAATATTTATTACATAATTTTTTTTACATTAATTTATTACATTAATTTTTAAATAACAATTTCAAAGCATGATTTTAAATCTAACAGATTTAGACTTCTTTATTTACATATTTGCATTTTAAATAGCAACTATCTAATATATTTCAGTTATAATCTGAATAAACTTTAAATACATTAAATAATCGCTAATTTTACATAGATATTTTTTGGTATAATTAATACTTTTCTTTTTAAGGTGTAACATTTTTTGCGGGCCCAATATCTCCTGAAGTACGACTTTGATTTGATTTGAAATACGACCGGAAGAAATTGGGCACCAAGAAAATATGTCTGCCAAATTTGGTAGAAATCGGTTGGGTATCTTCAGAGGAGTAGAGGTGGCAAAATTTTGACTTCTAGCGAACTAGATCGCGAGCGACCAACATCTTACCAAGTATATGACATATTTACATTTTCGGAATCAAGACGATAAATGACGAACTTTTTGGTAAGGAAATTTTTCAATCCGAGAATGTGACAAACAAATTATGCAGACAAACACTTAAGCTCTTCTATACTACGTACGGCGAGCTAATAACATATTTTCTTGTGAAAGAAGTGATTTTAAAATGTAATAATTTAATAATCTGATCATATAAATCCCCTGCATCACATTTAAATTTAAACGATTGTTAATAATCATGTGTTAGCATTATAAAGTAAATCTTTTTTAAAGTATCAACCAAAACAAGTCATTGATATTTTTATTATCATTTACAACAGGTAATTTTTTCTTTTAACAGTGGAGCTACATTTAATTTAGCTTTTGTTATACCTATAAGTATAATGATTTATATCACGTATTGCACGTTTTTCTAAATGCCATACGCTCACCAAAAGTATGTAAATACCTAAATGCTAGTGCTGTCAACCGAGCTAGAGTATTTTTGGGCTCTAGCTGAAAGCTCGAGCATTTTCGAGCTGTTCACTTTTGAAATACTCGAGTAGCTCGAGCTCAGGCTCGAGCTCGACCTACTCGGGCTTGAGGCTCGAACTCAAGCTACTCGAGCTCAAGCTCGAGTTCAAGCTACTCGGGTTCGAGCATTTTTCTATTTTATTTCAAAAACAGCGTCCTTTTTATTGTGGTGGAAAGAAAATTGCATAAAATATCTAAAACTGGCACAAATTGCAAAAAAAAAATAACTTTGCATTCCTGCCACTTCAACGCCTTCCGAAAGAGTTTTTCAACTGCAGGTAACATTATTGCTGCCAAGCGCAGTTGTTTATCAGCTGATTATGTTAATATGCTGATATTTATTCACAATAATGATGCATATATGTAAATAATAATAGATACTTTTCGATTTTTAAACGTGTGCTATTTTACGTTTAATATAATCAAATATGTATACTTTGTACTTTATGTAAGTGTAATCTGATTACGCATTTGCTTAATTAAATAAAGAATGAATCTTTTAAACTTTAATTCCAAATCTTACAAATAAATTATTTATGTTTATTTTATAACTCAAATGAGACAATATAATAAGTAGGTATGCTTTATTTGTTTATGTTTGTAAAATATTCTATATTTTTAAGTTTTAAGCTTGAGCTCGAGTAGCTTGAGTTCGAGCTCGAGTAGCTCGACCCCGAGCTCGAGCCCGAGTAGCCTTGAGCATGTACCGAATGCATATTTTAGCAAAGATTATTTTAAAGATGAGTCCGATATCCTATTTATGATTATGTCAGTGAGTAAACCATTCTTTAATTGATAAACCAAAATTAAATGTAGTACATACATTTTTAATGTTGCCATTTATCACTCATAAGATTCATTAATTTGCTACTACCTATTGAAAAATGCTATATTGGTTTGTGGTAATTTTTTAAAAATATATTCTGATTAATTTTCATCAAGAATGAAGGAAATTAATGTATTCAAATATTGTGCAAATTAAAATTTAATTGGAATTGGGAAAACTATCAGTGTTTAATGCATTGGAAGCTATAGTAATAGGATCTAAACAAGTATTGACATTTATTGTAGCTCAGTAATAGCACAAGTAAGTATTTGGGATTGATAATTTTCTATTCCAAACACTTTGTTCTTCATCATTCTGAATCCAAAAAATGCATATACTTGGAGGTCAATCGTCGCTCGTAAGACCAAAGTTTGTCGCTCATTCTGCTTTGAAGATATAAAACAGATTAACACCAAATTTGGTATACACAATAGATGGCTACATAATTCGTGCTGTCCATATTTTAAATTTACTAGGTTTTTATTTTCAGAGTTATTGGGTCCCAAAAAAGACAACGATCTTAAATATTGACTAGAATTTTTTTG
Source organism: Nebria ingens riversi (assembly GCA_018344505.1). Classification (NCBI taxonomy): domain Eukaryota; kingdom Metazoa; phylum Arthropoda; class Insecta; order Coleoptera; family Carabidae; genus Nebria; species Nebria ingens. The sequence continues at coordinate 117,550 of JADQWA010000023.1, forward strand.
AAAATACGAATGATACCAAATCAATGTTTAGGCAATTATTAAATATATTTTAAAGGCGTTGGGTTTGAAAATTAGAAAAAAATCAAAACAAAAATGTAGAATTTATTGTAGATTCTTTTGCAGTTTCAAAAAAATTCTAGTCAATATTTAAGATCGTTGTCTTTTTTGGGACCCAATAACTCTGAAAATAAAAAACCTAGTAAATTTAAAATATGGACAGCACGAATTATGTAGCCCTCTATTGTGTATACCAAATTTGGTGTTAATCTGTTTTATATCTTCAAAGCAGAATGAGCGACAAACTTTGGTCTTACGAGCGACGATTGACCTCCAAGTATATGCATTTTTTGGATTCAGAATGATGAAGAACAAAGTTTTTGGAATAGAAAATTATCAATCCCAAATACTTACATGCACACGACCGATTGTTTTAGCACCTCGGTATTACGTACAGAAAGCTGAAAATGGGGTACTTTGATGATGATTATCTTTCGTGAATAACATAGTAATTGAAGTAATAGATGTAGCAAAGATAATGGCCCGTAGCACGGACAAGCTACTAAGCATGTATTAGCGAAAAATGTTTGGTCTACTAAAAATGCGTAGCACGGACAAACGACTAAGGGCTACTAAGCATAGTTACACATAGTTACGGCGCCGATTTAATACACTCCTCAAAACGAGCTAGGACCGTGTTTAGCGGTGTATTAACATTCAAAAATGGTTCTTTAAACTTGCAATTAATTAAATATTAAATTCTCTTATCACTTAAAATAAAAACTGTTAAATGAAACTGCATATTAAATAATAAATTTATTTATTTGTTTTTTTAATTGTTCTATTTCTAATTATTTTTGTCTTTCATTAATTCCGTAATTTCTAACTCTAATTTCATTTTCTTAGTTTCTAATTTAGCCGTATCATTTTTTATTGCTTTGGTTTCTTCATCCACCTTCTTTTGCCTCATGACCGATACATGCGTTTCAGCAATGTCTCGCATTTTCTGGTCACCCTTGCTCATGTGTATTTTAAGAATTTCTTCTTCATAAGAGTTTACTCTTTTTTTGCATCTTTTAAAGACTGCTTGCTTACCTCAATAAACTGTCAATTTTAAAAATAGTTGTTATAACTCTAAAATTGGTAATAAATCTGACAAGTGACAGTCATATGCGACATTGCCAATTGTATTTTCGCTTGTTTGGGTTATTAGCTAATAAATAATAATAAAAATAATAATATAGTGCTAATCGATTGTCCGTGCTATGGAAGTGACTAAAGGGTGTATTAGGCGTTACTATGGTATTAGCTAGTAGCACCTAATACAGAACTTTAGTAGCTTGTCCGTGCTACGGGCCATTGTCTCTACACCGAAACAAAAGAGTGGCATTAAAATAAAGGAGAAGATAGAGATGAATATTAATTATGTAATGGGAAAGATATGAAATATGAACGTTTAAAATACATGCTTCGGTTGCATAAGAAACTTTGGCACAGAACTATATTTACAAAAAAAAAAAAATTTTGTTATGAAATACAAGAGCAAATAATTTGACCCAATGAACAGCTTCGGCATATAATAAACTTATTTATCAGCACCATACCTAGATAACTGAAGGAAGTAACAATAAAATAAAATAACAATGGCCCGTAGCACGGACAAGCTACTAAAGTTCTGTATTAGGTGCTACTAGCTAATACCATAGTAACGCCTAATACACCCTTTAGTCACTTCCATAGCACGGACAATCGATTAGCACTATATTAGCTAATAACTCAAACAAGCGAAAATACAATTGGCAATGTCGCATATGACTGTCACTTGTCAGATTTATTACCAATTTTAGAGGTTATAACAACTATTTTTAAAATTGACAGTTTATTGAGGTAAGCAAGCAGTCTTTAAAAGATGCAAAAAAAGAGTAAACTCTTATGAAGAAGAAATTCTTAAAATACACATGAGCAAGGGTGACCAGAAAATGCGAGACATTGCTGAAACGCATGTATCGGTCATGAGGCAAAAGAAGGTGGATGAAGAAACCAAAGCAATAAAAAATGATACGGCTAAATTAGAAACTAAGAAAATGAAATTAGAGTTAGAAATTACGGAATTAAATGAAAGACAAAAATAAATTAGAAATAGAACAATTAAAAAAAACAAATAAATAAATTTATTATTTAATATGCAGTTTCATTTAACAGTTTTTATTTTAAGTGATAAGAGAATTTAATATTTAATTAATTGCAAGTTTAAAGAACCATTTTTGAATGTTAATACACCGCTAAACACGGCCCTAGCTTGTTTTGAGGAGTGTATTAAATCGGCGCCGTAACTATGTGTAACTATGCTTAGTAGCCCTTAGTCGTTTGTCCGTGCTACGCTTTTTTAATAGATCAAATCTTTTTCGCTAATACACTCTTAGTAGCTTGTCCGTGCTACGGGCCATTGATATCTAGTATAATTAGATGAAGGAATGGATGAGGAATTAATGAAATATTTACTAAAAATAACTATTGCAATTATTACTACAATGTGTGCGAATGAATGGAAGAATAGATATGTGTAGATACATCAGTTATTTTCATGTTTTGCTATATTTAATTGTATTTATTGTAAATGAGAAAATGTAAAAAGAATGTAAGAAATTTAAATCAAAATTAAAACGACAAATTGTAAGTCAATTAACAAGATACTTTGATTTCTTTTGCGAAAAATACTGAAAAATATATTGTGGTCCAGCTTTTATTTAAATGCGTTTCACAAGTAATTTATGTATGTTTGAAGATGTAAAGTATAAACTAACAGAAATACTCATTTGCTTAAGCATGATGACTGTACCGGAGATTCATAGAACATCAGATTAAGTTACAAGTAATTGTGGAAGTGTTTAAAAAGCATCATCTTTCTTTGTACATAATGCAGACTCTTAAATTATTCACGCAGATTACAAGGCAAAATTCCGAAAACATAATTACAGTCTCTGTATAGCCTCACATCAATCAAAGGAAATTAGTATTTGATTAATACTTTCACTTTGTCGGTAACAACTTACCTTGAATGGAAAAACTTTACGAATTGAGTATATATTAAACTGTTGAACAATGCAAGCTATATAATAATGCAGACAAGATAAGCTATATATAACAATGCGATTCTGAATTATTGTTGGCAAAAGCGATTTAGAATATAATCTTCGTGTTTGTGTTATATGTATACACAATTTACATACGGATTGCGAAACCATGTATACAAACGCCGCAGGAGTAATTATTCTACTTCCTAATTCAGCCAGGTGCCAGAATATTTCCTATACTACGCCATATGTGAATTGTATTATATAAACTAATTATTTATAAAACAGGTATTTTTAAGTTATGAAACTTATGGAATCGGAAGTAAATCTTGGTCATATCCTTAAAATCAGAATCCTTAGAATTGTTTTGAATAAGTCATATTAGTCTTATATTTAGACTCAATGATCGGGGTGCAGAAAAATACTAAGTTATTTGCTACAATAAAAGATAAGTATTTGTGGTTAACCTTGGTTAACCAACCTACTTATTTGACCACGAATTGTTTCTTGTGAAACCGGAAATTGGCGAATCAAACATAATCTGAAAGTAGACAGACTATTCACAATAAATTATTTAAAATATCTATATAAATTATTTATATGAAATACATATTATACATTATATCTCTTCTGTAAAGCATTTTGCAAATGTCTACCATATTAGATTTGAAGATTACATGCTCCTCTCTCTTATATAAAAAAGCAAAAAATTAAGATTATATAAGAATGTCGCCATTTAGTTTTATCTTTTTAAATATATATTTTTGTAAACGGACCAGCTGCTACAGCAACTTTAAATGTCTCCCAATAGGTTAGCTTCCACAAAATATTCAATTAATTTATGTCTTGCCTCAGTGCTTTCAGCGAGAATATCGGTGACACTGTTTGCGAGACTTTATTTTGAGTATTTACCGAATTTTTACAAATTGTAAGAATATGTCAATATTTTTAATTGCAATTAAAATTAGATTGCTGCATGACTAATTATTGCATCTATTAATGATGTTTAGCAAATATAGGCTTATATTTTAAAAAAAATAGAATTATGTTTTGAACATTTTAATATCACAGTGAAATACCTAAATAAATGTGATTTCTATGGCATAAGAATCATTTTGATTAACGTACCTATGACTTTAGAAATTGAAAAAGAATATTTATAGTTAAAACCTGATTATACGCATTTGTTTATATGATTGTATTTTTTAAACAAATCGCATACGATTGATAATTATATATTAAGGACAATTTATTGCAGTAGATATGTTTAAATATATAGATGGTAGGTGACAATGGTTTTAACTACAAGTAATCAATGAAAATGTGTGCCACATTCATCTATATCTTGAATGCGCCCAAAGGCATAAAAGGTCGGGGGCCACTGATGTACAGATAACAATTGTACTTTCTGTAAAATCATTATCTACTAAATTGAATCGTTTCTGAGAATATTATAACGAAAGCTTTATTTTATAGCAATTTTAATTACACATTATCAGCTTTTGTAAACAACTTTAAATATATTCATTTGATATAAATATATAGAATCATATGACATTTAGATGCCTGAGAAGAAACAAAATTTTAAAGGCAAAATAAATTTAGAACATTCTCAGAATGTAATTTGTTTGAATAGTGTTTTATTATATTGAAAAGCACCTAAGCAGCCGTAGAATAAGAAAAATATAAAATAAGAGTTTATTTCAATTAGGTTTGTGAATATTTCTACGCAACTAAAAGTTCTGTTAGTTTTTTAATTGTACATCTTACGAGGTGTGCTCAAAAATTTGCCCATGGCTAAAACAGTTACAAAACGCATAGTAATTGAACTTTTAACTATTGTAGAACCAATCTATAATGATAGTTTGCAAACATAAGGGTTTTGTCTAGAAAGCTACCAGCTTACAAACAATCTTGAGGCAACCAAACTAACACTGTTGTAGTGTAAGTTACTAAAATAACAAGAGTATACTGATACTGTAAACTGCTTAGAAATTTCTATGAAAGCAATGTAAATTTGGAAATTATTTTCTCATACACCCCATTCCCGTTACGTTCCACTATCTTATACGAAGTAATAAGTAAGTACTGTAATCATTAAACAAATCGGTATCAAGTATTTAACAGAAATACACCTTTTGATATGTCCTGTATCGAGTTTGACTACTTTTGCAATGACGTGTGTGTGCGTGTGTGTCTGCTCGTATGTAAGCGCTCTACAGCAGAAACTGTTGAAGGTAAAATTATAAGAGTTCAAACTTAAGGTTTGTATATGACTTGCAAGAAATCTTCCTATTTTTGAAAAGAATATTCAAACCGGAAATAAAGACAGTTACAATCAAAATGAAACTTTTGTTTCTTCAGAAAATGTACTAGTTACAAGAAAATTGCTATTGGAATTCTTAAATGTTACCATAATTGCGTAGGTATGTGAACTAATATTTAATAAATCGTATCAACTCTGTCTTTAATTTGTTTAACAGGGAAACGAAATTGACCAAAATGATTTGAAATTGGACATTTGACTTAAATGGTGCGAAACAAATAGAGGGTGTGAAATGTTTAAATGGTTGGTGATATATATTTAAATTATTGTAGAATTGAAGAATATATTCTGTAAGGTACTTAATTTATTCGAAAACTAACAAATTTCTGATCATAATATTTACTAATATATAATGAATAATTGTATAAGTTTGAATTTTTTTTATCCTGCCTATTTAAAATAATATTCCTACTACGTATAAGAGAGTTCAGTGCAAGACACTTTTAGTTATATACACAATTAATACGCTCATTTCTTAATTGATGTAGATAAATTTTATAAAAGCCATAAATTTAATGATTTTCAGCTTATTTGTTTCATTTCAAATATTATAATATTGACACTCAAAACAAAATGAAGAGGCGAGTGCGTCGTGTCCGAGTGAAAGCAATAATGTGACAGTAGTGAAAGTAAAATATAAAATCCTATGAAGTTTTGATATCTTGCGGCACCTGTTACAGTTGTTTGGGGCATTGCTCTTTGCAGTGTACTGGGGGTTACGTCATAGTACTGTTAAAAACGACTCACACACACACAAAAGAAATCGATGATATATTTTTCAAACTACGTCCTATTCATTTATTTTAGCGTCAGTATCCAGCTCCAATCTACTTATAGTACAACAATAAAGCAAACATAAAATGTATAATTTAATTTAAATTTTAAGTCAATTCTTAAGCTGCTCCGGCTATGTTTGTTATCTGCACATGATGCTAAAAACACCTTTTAAATTACGGGCCAGTGTTTTCGCTGCTACATTATGTAGTTCAAACGTACATTTTTATAGTTTACTACTCTAGTGCTCGGTTTCACCAACATTGAAGTTATTGGTTAATAGCAAATCGTCGAATAAAAGTTATGAGTCCAATAACTTATTTGACGTTTCACCAACTAAAATAGCACAAGCAAATTACTATTAATTGTTTATTAGTCTGTTTGACAGTATTTGTTACATGTTGGTATTATCGTATAATTTCACGGCAGTTAAAAAGTCTGGTTATGTCGTTTTGAATTGTCAAAATTGTAAACATGGTTCCTAAAGATAAGTGCGCTACACGCAAAAGGAGTACGAATTTTACAGAAAGAAATGCAGGAACTTGTAGACATAAAAGTGGCAGCAGAAATATGAAATTTAAGAATTTCAATAGTTATTTCCTTGTAACTGGCACACTTTCTCAAGAAAATTTTGACAAAACTTGTGCAAAACTAATAATGCCTTTCATTTTAATTTTTACTGCAATTACAACCGTTTCGGAGATAAGATTGCAAAACCGAAATAAATGACTAGAGTAAACATGCACTTTCGGTTTGAATATTCTTCTCAAAAATAGGAGGTTTTCTTGTCAGGTTTATACAAATCTAATTTGGCGTAGACAGTCGATAATGGTTTTTAAAATCAATTTCATCAAAATCTTTAAATGGATTATTCTAGGACGTATTTAATGATAGCTTCTTATTGGTACTTTATTAACTTCTTCAGATGATGAAAAATATATCAATATTGGTAGTATGTTAATGTGCAATAGTTGACAGTTTAACCTTTAAAATATAAACAAAATGCAATTTACTTGAAAATAAATCGTCGAATAACTCATTATTCGAAGCAGTTTGGTTGAATAGTTTAATAGACAACTAATTCGACCAAAAACGCTATTCGGTAATGGTGAAACACATTTCATGGCTATTCAACGAATAAGAGAATTTACTATTCGACGTTGGTGAAATCGGGCATCGAGATATACAACGCATAGTACTAGTGAATTGACTTGGTTGTTATAGTTATTTCAGTTTAACTGTTTGCTGACTCAATATTTAGCCAATCAATTACAATGGAATTTAAATTAATTCGTTACGCAAAGGTGCCACAATTTAGTACAATATAAATATACTTTTCGACTTAGTAAAGATGCTTTGTTTTTCCATCATTCTCAGCCTGGCTCAGTTTCTTCATTTTCTGTTAATACGTAACATTGAGGGTCAGTTTTTGAATGATTGGTTAGCGATTGATTATATAGGTAATCTTGTGTATATCATAAAATATTCATGTCAAATCAGTATCACAAAATATATTACCTAACAGTATAGAGAATAAAATACAGCACAACATATGATTACATAAAATTTTGTCAGATAGCCAAAGGGTAAATAATATTATAACACCAATAATGCAATTTTGAGCCGATCAATAGTTCTTTAAGAAGAATCCATAAATATTTGATAGAAATACATTTATTGATTGGATAGGTATACATATTTTACCAGTATATTGCATAAATCTGGAATAATATTAGATACATTTACACAGTTCAATGGATGTTTGATTTGTAAGGCCGTTAAATAGCTTATGCCATTTCAAATATTTGCAAACTTACTCAGAATAACAGTATGTATAAGACTTAAATGATTCGGTTACAATATATGAGAATAACAAAATGAAAGTAAGTATGTCAAAATAAAAAAGGTCATTATGAGAAAAAGAGCTAGAAGAAGATAGATGGACAGATAGGGGCAGATAGACAGACAGAAACTATTTTGGACGGATTGGTATAAGGCGCAGTGTGTGTCAAATGGAAAACTTTTAATCATGGCAAAAAATATTAATTTTTACACAATTATATTATAATTTTTCTGCTCTGCTAGGCATGGCGTATTTACGTATAAATAAACAATATATTACTATAATTAAAATAACCAAAATAACAATCTTACCAACAATGGTATAGTAATCAATCCAAGATATCTTTATTTATGTTTTGGGAACTATCAAGAAGTATATTCGGCGAACTGTTCAGCATTGGCTGTGATGTTGTTTGATATAGCGAATATCTGTTTAAAGAAACAATAAATGTACGATAATTAGAATGGTGAAACTAACAATTGAACCAACAATGATGTAGTAATCCATCTAAGATTTCAACTGTTATATATATTAGCCATAGCAGCGCACAAGTCGGAAAACAACAAACAAAAAATTCGGTTGTTTATTGATTTATTTTAAAAATTATAATGTTTTTAATACTACTTATATTATTTCCATTATTTATACTATATTATTATTATTTATACTACAACCGTCGATTGAAAAATGTTATATCCATTTCATTTACAGTAGTTTAGCTATGCAAAAATAAATGGCGCTAATAGTATTAAATCAATTTTTATGCAATTATTAAATAATTTTGTCGGCATAAGATTTGAATTTTTGAAAAAAATGCCAAAACCAAAAATATATTAGAATTTTACATAGGTTATACACTGGAACACCTTATTCGTAATGAATAAAAGTATCTATGTAAATAATAAATAAAAGAATAAGCAAAAAATATGCACTAATAGATTTTTCGACATTCATCAGCGGTATTAATCCATTCCTGTCTTATACATATTTACATCAGAAAGTATTGTGATCATGAAAACTTTCGAACAAATCTATACAAATACCATCCCTGCATCGATTCTGACTAGTTTTGGAATGATGTCCTCTTTTTGTTCAGTATATCCAGCGCTGGACAGTACTTAAGTAAAAAAAGTACTTAAATACCTTTTTAAGTACTTTCGTAATACGTAGGACTTATACTTAATTCCTTTTCGCATTCGAATGAACACTTCTCAAGAGTGTGACTTATTTAAACGCGATTCCGCTAAGTTTCTTTGACGTTATATAACAGTAGATGAAACATGGATTCTCTATAACGCGCCAGAGATGTCAAAAAAAGCCGTTGGTCTAAATGTATTGCATTGCAAGGTGACTATGTTTAAAAATTAAAATAAACATTCTCAAAAATCTTGTTTTCTTTGTCAGGCCGTGGACTTTCCGAACCCCCTCGTACATTCTGTTATTTATACCTTTCCAATATCCGAAGTACAAATATATCTAAGGAAAAAAGAATAATGAAGAGTTAAATTAGCATACATTTATATTTGTAATAACATTTTAGCAGTAATTTTTAAGGTAAGAAAATGCTTTTATTTGAATTTGATTTTGTTCAGGTGTGTAGATAAAATTTTAATGTGGAAGAATATAAAAAAAAAAGTTGGTATTTGGATAGTTACAAAACACAAAAGTTAATCCAATCTATTTTTTAAAGCTTTTCTTTAGAGCCAGCCGTCAAAATATCAGTAATTTGCTGTTTTATAATCAAGTGTTTTTACGTCAGAAACAAGTATGAAACAGACGGCAAGTACTTCAAAGAGTTGTTTGCATTGTAAAATTAATAGGCAAACGAAGAGGAAATAAATTAGAAGCAGCAAACAATTTGGAGGACATTTCTGTGGACCACGGTAACTTTTTGGATCTTATTTAACTTTTAAGTAAATATGCTGTTTATATGAAGGAGCACGTAACTGAATGCATAGAAAAACCTCGGCCATGTGCTGGCCCTAAACATTCTTTTACGTAGCCAGTATATTAAGATTTGATAGTATATAAATAAAAATATAAAATGTTTAAATATTTTTCACCGAGTGCCAACAGCGACTTCAATCGATTTTAAAAAATGTTTAAATTTCAAGAAAACATTTTCATTCATTGTCCAATCAAATTGTAATGTTAGTTTATTGTCAGATTTCCAAAGAAAACATGTATTTTAGATTTTAAATGTTGAATCTTATAGTAGTATAAAGAAAATATAATTATTCATTACATATTATTAAAAATTATTATGGCCGGGAATTTTTTAGTTTTCAAATTAACTTTAAACCAGAGAAAATATTTATATACAATATTTTAAATTATTTACTAACCCTTGTAACGCTTTTTCACTAAACTTATTTGTGACACTAACAATAAATGTTAAATGTCAAAATATTTGAATATTTAAACAATTGACATGCATAGTAGATGCGATTTATTATATATAATTTTCCACTACTATGTAACTATTCTCATATCTAAATAGGATAATTGCAATTTTCCTCGTAACTGGTACACTTTTTGAAGAAATGTTTCAAACAAAATTTATTCAAATCATTAATATAGTTAACTTTACCTTCTAACAATTTTACTGTAAGTGCAGCCGTTTCGAGATATGCAAAACCTGTCTCACGTAAACATGCACTTCCGGTTTGAATATGCTTTTCAAAAATAGGAGATTTTCTTCCAAGGCATATACAAATATTAATTTTTAAAGTTTCATAATTTTATCTTCAATTGTGTAGGCTGTAGAGCGCATACACACACACACAGACGTTATTCCAAAAAATAGTCAGATTCGATTCAAGGAAGGTCAAAAGTGTATTCCATAAAATTTCGAGTTTTTTTTTCGAGATTTACATTACTTACTTATTATTTCGTAAAGATAGTAAAAACTAAGATATCAAAATCATAAGGAGGAAAAAGCCGGAAACCACTTATAAACTTCTCTCTAAAACCACTGTTAAAGTTGTGGAGATAAATCGCAAAGCTCATTCAGGAGACTATGTTAAAATAAGTAAAGGCGTTTAATGTGTTTCAGTTTAAATATATAGATTCCAGGATATTACTTCTAAAGACCATGTTCTCTGTTATTGTACGCTATGTAAATAGATCGCATTCACGAGAAATTGGTCTTAAAAAATAATGAAGTGCGAATTCTCTTCTGGGGAAAACATGGTTGACTTACAAACCGACGTTTACGATACTTTACAAAATAGCTATAACAAACTGTGTTGGTAGTTCAACGGACGCAGCTGCTAACATAAAAGGTCTATATAATAGTTTTCAGCAAAGCTGTCAACAGAGGGTTCAAACCAAGTGCATACTATGGTTTATGTGCATTTTATTGAACTTGTTAGATACCGTCAAGTCGTGGTTGCAAAGGTAATCGTTATTTTCTTTAATTACTGACATCGCAAGTGTTTATGACAAAACGTTTGAATCTATGGGACTATGTTCACCATCCAAGATTATCAACTATTGGTGATATTCTTTGGTAATCTAAAATGCAAACGCTTAGTAAAATTATTTGGATTATTTTCAAATCACGAATCATCATTGTATATTGAACTTATCTTACATCGATTAGAATTCAAAAGAACCCAAGAACAAAACCTAAAGTTCGTTTACTTGACAGTAACATCTTAAAGCAAAACCACTGCTCAAATACGAAAATGAATACAAGTTTTTTTTTTTGCCTAGGAGAGGATTTGTAGATCAAATGCTCTTTCTTCGTATGATTGTCGAAAAGTCACTCGATAATAATAAAAAGTAATTTTGTGGCTTTTAGATCTGAAAAAGGTTTTGATAGGTAGTAGTTACAATTGCAACTTGTATGCAATCTATCGCATCTACTATGCATGTCAATTGTTTTAAATATTCAAATATTTTGACATTTAACATTTATTGTTAGTGTCACAAATAAGTTTAGTGAAAAAGCGTTACAAGGGTTAGTAAATAATTTAAAATATTGTATATAAATATTTTCTCTGGTTTAAAAATAATTTGAAAACTAAAAAATTCCCGGCCATAATAATTTTTAATAATATGTAATGAATAATTATATTTTCTTTATACTACTATAAGATTCAACATTTAAAATCTAAAATACATGTTTTCTTTGGAAATCTGACAATAAACTAACATTACAATTTGATTGGACAATGAATGAAAATGTTTTCTTGAAATTTAAACATTTTTTAAAATCGATTGAAGTCGCTGTTGGCACTTGGTGAAAAATATTTAAACATTTTATATTTTTATTTATATACTATCAAATCTTAATATACTGGCTACGTAAAAGAATGTTTAGGGCCAGCACATGGCCGAGGTTTTTCTATGCATTCAGTTACGTGCTCCTTCATATAAACAGCATATTTACTTAAAGTTAAATAAGATCCAAAAAGTTACCGTGGTCCACAGAAATGTCCTCCAAATTGTTTGCTGCTTCTAATTTATTTCCTCTTCGTTTGCCTATTAATTTACAATGCAAACAACTCTTTGAAGTACTTGCCGTCTGTTTCATACTTGTTTCTGACGTAAAAACACTTGATTATAAAACAGCAAATTACTGATATTTTGACGGCTGGCTCTAAAAAAAGCTTTAAAAAATAGATTGGATTAACTTTTGTGTTTTGTAACTATCCAAATACCAACTTTTTTTTTATATTCTTCCACATTAAAATTTTATCTACACACCTGAACAAATCAAATTCAAAAAAGCATTTTCTTACCTTAAAATTACTGCTAAAATGTTATTACAAATATAAATGAAAGCTAATTTAACTCTTCATTATTCTTTTTTCCTTAGATATATTTGTACTTCGGATATTGGAAAGGTATAAATAACAGAATGTACGAGGGGGTTCGGATAGTCCACGGCCTGACAAAGAAAACAAGATTTTTGAGAATGTTTATTTTTAATTTTAAACATAGTCACCTTGCAATGCAATACATTTAGACCAACGGCTTTTTTTTGACATCTCTGGCGCGTTATAGAGAATCCATGTTTCATCTACTGTTATATAACGTCAAAGAAACTTAGCGGAATCGCGTTTAAATAAGTCACACTCTTGAGAAGTGTTCATTCGAATGCGAAAAGGAATTAAGTATAAGTCCTACGTATTACGAAAGTACTTAAAAAGGTATTTAAGTACTTTTTTTACTTAAGTACTGTCCAGCGCTGGATATACTGAACAAAAAGAGGACATCATTCCAAAACTAGTCAGAATCGATGCAGGGATGGTATTTGTGTGGATTTGTTCGAAAGTTTTCATGATCACAATACTTTCTGATGTAAATATGTATAAGACAGGAATGGATTAATACCGCTGATGAATGTCGAAAAATCTATTAGTGCATATTTTTTGCTTATTCTTTTATTTATTATTTACATAGATACTTTTATTCATTACGAATAAGGTGTTCCAGTGTATAACCTATGTAAAATTCTAATATATTTTTGGTTTTGGCATTTTTTCAAAAATTCAAATCTTATGCCGACAAAATTATTTAATAATTGCATAAAAATTGATTTAATACTATTAGCGCCATTTATTTTTGCATAGCTAAACTACTGTAAATGAAATGGATATAACATTTTTCAATCGACGGTTGTAGTATAAATAATAATAATATAGTATAAATAATGGAAATAATATAAGTAGTATTAAAAACATTATAATTTTTAAAATAAATCAATAAACAACCGAATTTTTTGTTTGTTGTTTTCCGACTTGTGCGCTGCTATGGCTAATATATATAACAGTTGAAATCTTAGATGGATTACTACATCATTGTTGGTTCAATTGTTAGTTTCACCATTCTAATTATCGTACATTTATTGTTTCTTTAAACAGATATTCGCTATATCAAACAACATCACAGCCAATGCTGAACAGTTCGCCGAATATACTTCTTGATAGTTCCCAAAACATAAATAAAGATATCTTGGATTGATTACTATACCATTGTTGGTAAGATTGTTATTTTGGTTATTTTAATTATAGTAATATATTGTTTATTTATACGTAAATACGCCATGCCAAGCAGAGCAGAAAAATTATAATATAATTGTGTAAAAATTAATATTTTTTGCCATGATTAAAAGTTTTCCATTTGACACACACTGCGCCTCATACCAATCCGTCCAAAATAAGTTTCTGTCTGCCTATCTGTCCATCTATCTTCTTCTAGCTCTTTTTCTCATAATGACCTTTTTATTTTGACATACTTACTTTCATTTTGTTATTCTCATATATTGTAACCGAATCATTTAAGTCTTATACATACTGTTATTCTGAGTAGGTTTGCAAATATTTGAAATGGCATAAACTATTTAACGGCCTTACAAATCAAACATCCATTGAACTGTGTAAATGGGTCTAATATTATTCCAGATTTATGCAATATACTGGTAAAATATGTATACCTATCCAATCAATAAATGTATTTCTATCAAATATTTATGGATTCTTCTTAAAGAACTATTGACCGGCTCAAAATTGCATTATTGGTGTTATAATATTATTTACCCTTTGGCTATCTGACAAAATTTTATGTAATCATATGTTGTGCTGTATTTTATTCTCTATACTGTTAGGTAATATATTTTGTGATACTGATTTGACATGAATATTTTATGATATACACAATATTACCTATATAAAATCAATCAATCGCTAACCAATCAATTCACTAGTACTATGCGTTGTATATCTCGATGCCCGATTTCACCTATGCGTTGTAACGTCGAATAGTAAATTCTCTTATTCGTCGAATAGCCATGAAAATGTGTTTCATCATTACCGAATAGCGTTTTTGGTCGAATTAGTTGTCTATTAAACTATTCAACCAAACTGCTTCGAATAATGAGTTATTCGACGATTTATTTTGAAGTAAATTGCATTTTGTTTATATTTTAAAGGTTAAACTGTCAACTATTGCACATTAACATACTACCAATATTGATATATTTTTCATCATCTGAAGAAGTTAATAAAGTACCAATAAGAAGCTATCATTAAATACGTCCTAGAATAATCCATTTAAAGATTTTGATGAAATTGATTTTAAAAACCATTATCGACTGTCTACGCCAAATTTAGATTTGTATAAACCTGACAAGAAAACCTCCTATTTTTGAGAAGAATATTCAAACCGAAAGTGCATGTTTACTCTAGTCATTTATTTCGGTTTTTGCAATCTTATCTCCGAAACGGTTGTAATTGCAGTAAAAATTAAAATGAAAGGTATTATTATTTTGTACAAGTTTTGTTCAAAATTTTCTTGAGAAAGTGTGCCAGTTACAAGGAAATTACTATTGAAATTCTTAATTTCATATTTCTGCTGCCACTTTTATGTCTACAATTTCCTGCATTTCTTTCTGTAAAATTCGTACTCCTTTTGCGGGTAGCGCACTTATCTTTAGGAACCATGTTTACAATTTTGACAATTCAAAACGACATAACCAGACTTTTTAACTGCCGTGAAATTATACGATAATACCAACATGTAACAAATACTGTCAAACATACTAATAAACAATTAATAGTAATTTGTTGTGCTATTTTAGTTGGTGAAACGTCAAATAAATTATCGGACTCATAACTTTTATTCGACGATTTGCTATTAACTAATAACTTTTATGTTGGTGATACAGTGGCTTCGGTAGATTTCTGGTTGTCCAGAGAAAGCAAAAAAAAAAAACTGAAAAAAAATTAAAAAAATTTTTTTTCTCCTGGCGGATGTTTTGTTAAGTATTGAGGTAGGAAAGAAGGTTACTTGTTTCGCCCTCTTAGTGGTTGTTAAGTGAATTAGTAGAAAGATTTCTTTTTTTTAAATGTACGAGTAGAAAGATATCTTTTTTATTTGAGATGTTAAAGAAGGGTCCTTGTTTTGCCTCCTTAGCGGTTGGTAAATGAATTAGTAGAAAGATTTTTTTTTTTAATGTGCTAGGCCGGTTTATTATATACACGCAATCGTAATTTGGCGCTATTGCGCAGATGCACTGACGCACCATTGCAGTGCGGAGTGAATTTTTTTTAAGGAAATGATACAACTGTTATTAATATATAAAATGAAAGGATGGGGAGTAGTAGAAGGGGATTTAAAATTAAAACGATAATCAGATTACATGTTTATATTGGAAAAATAGTAAATTGTTCCACAAGACTTTCTTTAGATATCCAATAGTTGTACTTCGCATCGTAGCCATGCCATTAAGCGAATAACTTCGGTCCACTTCTCATCAGTATCTTCTCGACGAGAAATATGTCGGGAAATTTAGTTTTTTGAAATTCGTGAGCATAGAAACCGCCCTGAATGACATTGCCTTCCCAATGGTGTAGTTTATATGTTGTTGGCAC
>JADQWA010000230.1:0-147500 GCA_018344505.1 Nebria ingens riversi
AAACTTTAGGCATTGGCTTAGCCATTGCTAAATAGCTCGCCACTGGCGAGCTCTGAGCATTGGCGAAGCCAATGCTTGTTTTTTGAAGAATAAATCATTATATATAAAATTTCAGACATTCATTTAATTAATTCATGTTACACATTGTTTAAAAACTATATAAATAAATTGTTGATTTATTATCCTACGAAATTTATATAAAATTGTAAATGTAATATAAACAAAGATCCAATTTGTGTGTGTTCATTTCTATGGTATCCATAAGTTTAAAGTCTGTCCTTCCTTTCTTCCTTAGGGTGCACCAACATTAGAGATTCTCTGACCATGCTGTCCAAGTGATTTATTCTGCGGAGAGTAATTTTATGTGCAAGAATTGCCAAAGAAACTGTAAGGGCCAGTGTTTTCTACATATTATATGGAGGTGGTTGGTGTTGGTAAGGATTGTGTTGTTGGTTTGTTTGCTGGTTCATTTGGCGTAGATGTGATAATAGAGCCGGTGTTGGCTGTTGCGCACCTTGTTGTCCTCCACTTTGCTGTTGTTGTTGTTGTTGTTGTTGTTGTTGTTGTTGCTGCTGCTGCTGCTGCTGTTGTTGCTGCTGTTGCTGCATCGCCAACATTTGCTGCCGTATCCGTTGTTGCTATAATAAAATAAATAGATTTAGGCATCCACCATAATTCATAATAGTTTTAATAAAATCAAGGTAAATAATAACTGATTTTCTTTGCAAAACAATTTTTCGGAAGTTTCTAATTGCGGGAATTTACCTGCTGGAATTGTTGTGTTTGTTGGTTAGTTTGGACACCAGGCTTTCCTCCTCCTGCAGTTCTAGAATATGGGGGTGCTGGAACACCTTGACTTCCATTCAGGGGCCCCATAGTGTTCATCGTAACATTTGGGGCTTGCTGGAAAGAACATGTAATATTAATTTTCAACTCAAATAAAGCCAGTTGTAAAAAAATTATAAAATAAAGATATTTTAAATAGCTTACTTGCATGTACTGGGGCCTACTTGCTTGGCCCATTGCGGCTCGCTGTTGGGCCGCCATGTAATCAGCTTGAGGTGTCCCACGCTGGGCCATCATACTCTGTTGACTCTGTTGATTCACGAAACTCTGTTGTTGTCCTCCGAATCCAGACGACATTGTTTGTTGATTGGTTTGCATCATAGGCGGCTGGTTTCCCGGCATCATAGATTGTCCCCCCTGCATCATTTGTTGACCGCCATACCCCCCATACGACTGGTTCATTCCCGGTTGCATATTACCGTAAGATTGTTGGAACATTGCCTGCTAGTAATTATATCTGAATTAGTCAAAATATTGGTCAAATTCTATTTTTGATCCTATACTTTTTCCTAAAGTAGTTAAGTTCGTAAAATATATACATATATGGTCCAAATTTACTATTTTTAGAAGTTTAGATACCTGATTGCCTTGCATAGCAGCTGGATGCTGTTGTCTCAACGGCTGACGGGCAAATTGGCGTTGCATTGGCTGATAAGCGGCTGGCCCACCTTGTGGACCACCTTGACCTACCCCAGCACCTGCCTGATTGGGCCCCATGAATTGATTTAGTGGATGCCGTTGTCGTAACATAATCGATAAAGCTTGTTTTGATTGATTGATTTGTGGACGTTCAAAACGTGTAACTATAGAAAGATAATAATGAAAACGATTTTATTTACATAAACTATTGCAATCTGAAATAACAAATTACCATTTTGAATTTGCTGTGGATAGTAACCTTGCTGCGGTTGTTGTTGCTGCTGTTGTTGCTGCTGCTGTTGTTGTTGCTGCTGCTGCTGCTGCTGTTGCTGCTGCTGCTGCTGTTGTTGTTGTTGCTGTTGTTGGTACCACTGTTGAGGAGCTTGATTGGGATTGAATTGTTGTCCCTGTTGTTGGGACATACTACTCCCTTGACCGTACCCCATATGTGGTACTTGGGGACCCTTTTGTAAGATATTTTGAATTTTATATTTGTACAAATTTTTGTAGTCACTGAAGTTAGCGAAAATAAATATTTTCAAATAGGTAAGAACAATTTTGTAGCCCAAATAGATTTTTTAAAATTAAATTTTAGTAAAAAGTAATATACGCCGAATTAATTCTGATCTTAATACGAAAGAAATGTAAGGAGAAAAAGAAAATATTCTCTAAAAAAAAAAAACAGTTGCGCTATGGGGCTTAGTAAATTAATAAAAAGCAAAATTGTCAAAAGCACAACAAAAACGCATGTTCAAAAATTATAAAGCGACTCGAACATATTTATTTTAATAATACAAAGCAATGTGTACCTGAACACCTTGCATTGGAGGCATACCGCCCATGTTGGACTGTTGTGTTTGCCCCATAGCTGGGTTCTGTCCCATTGTCGGCATGCCCTGAGTTCCCACCTGCCCGGGGCCCGCAGGCATGCCACCCACAGGCGACACGCCGAGTCCCCCCGGTGCACCGATGATCGCGCCTGGGGTGCCTGGTTTGGCCTTGCGTGGTTTACGCCCCCCGGCCTTACCGCGGGCCTTGCCTAGTGCCGCGGAACGAGGCGATTGGTCCACCGAACTCGGTGTATCTGCCTTAAGTTCACAGTCCTTCAGCTGTAGGTTGCAGTAAACACAAGAACACTAAATACCCATGGACTGGTGTTAGTTTACAACAGACTCTTGTCAGCCTCCGTACGAAACCAAAAAGAGTTTTTTTCTTATTTTTAAGTTTTTGGGAAGAAAAACAACTCAAAAGCTATTTAACGCAGAAATTATATCAAATAGAAACCATAGTAAAAACCACAACACTCATCAAATCATTCTGAAACACGATGGTGTTTCTCAAACAGTAATTTCAAAAGTAAACTGAATGAATAAAATTATTCAAATATTATTTAAAAATACAATAATTGTATGTTATGTAAGTTTCAGAATGATTTTTGTTCGTTCCACATTATTATTAACAATCACCAGATGTTCAATCTTTTATTTAATGAAGTAAACTTGATTTATACTTCCTGTTTATTAGTAACAAACATCAAACGACATTAGTGAAAATTTATCTTACCGGTTTTTCCTGAATCGGTTCCAGATCCTCCGGTGGTAACGCCATAGGGTCCAAATAATAACTAGCAGGCCGTTGAAGACTATGTGTATGATATCTACCCCAAAAAAAAATCCAGATAAAAGAATTGACACCTCAATTGTAAAGTTATTAATATAAAAAATCTTAACTTACCTCAACAACCTATGTGTGTCTTCGTACCAAAGCGGCTTTCTTTCGATTTTCACAGCACCAAACCAAGCCCAAGAAAGTGGTGCGGGATTCTTGTGACCTTCTAAAAGATCCCAAGTACTCACTTTTTGAGTATCCGATACTTGGAGACCCTAAATAATTCCAAACGTTCATATAATT
Organism: Nebria ingens riversi; assembly: GCA_018344505.1. Lineage (NCBI taxonomy): Eukaryota > Metazoa > Arthropoda > Insecta > Coleoptera > Carabidae > Nebria > Nebria ingens. Next base: position 3,397 of record JADQWA010000230.1, read on the forward strand.
CATTTTCATCGGTGTTTAAGCATTCAGTACTAGTTCCCTCTTAATAACCAACTACGTGACGTCATACTTTGCTACTTATAAAACAATAAAGACGTCACTGCCAGCCACTAAGTATAAACAAATACAACTTCATCAATACCTGCTTCTTATCAATGCTATCGAAGCCAGCAATTTTGTTGCCTTTGGTATCTGTCAAACAACCAACCGGTTCGCAAGCGATAACTTCACTAGTCAATTTCGGAAGTGGTAATAATTGCCTTAAATTTTGGACTGAAGGTTTATTAATATCTCCCAATTCTTTACGCAATTTTTTCATTAAATTCTGATAATGTTTTTTATTTTCATCTTTTTCTATCTGACTATCTGTGACAAGCGTAGAGTGTACCAGGGTTGCTAACATGTCTATTACAGTTGTAAATAATTCCCTAAACATTCCACAATTAATTTACGCGTCTAAGAAACTCGTGTTAGCCGCCTCATATTTATCACTGAGTCCGAAATCAACAGTGCGGATTTTTATGGTAAACCATCAAGCTCGTTTAAAGTCAAAGGCCAGTTTTAAATAAATAAATAAATATATATATATATATATATATATATATATATATATATATATATATATATATATATATATATATATATATATATGGCATTTTTTATGTGTATTTGCATAAAAAATGGCTGGTAAAAGTTTCAATTTTATCTGTTTATATTGGGAGAGAAAAAATTATAAATTATGAAAAAGTTCCTATTTTGGTGGTTTTTATTTTTTATCTCCGAAAAAAACAAATAGAATAAAATGATATTTTTACCAGGCATTCTTTATGCACATCAAATGTATATATTTTTTACTTTCTTTTACGAAGTAATAAGCAAGTATTGTAATCACGAAAAAAAAATTTCTCGAAATTTTTACGGAAATACAACTTTTGACCTTCCCTGAATCGAGCCTGACTATTTTTGGAATGACGTCTGTGTGTGTGTGTGTGTGTGTCTGTGTGTATGCGCTCTACAGCCTATACCGTTCAAGATAAAATTATGAAACTTTAAACTTAAGATTTGTATATGCCTGGGGCGAAAACCTCCCATTTTTGAAAAGCATATTCAAACCGGAAGTGCATGTTTACTTAAGACTTTTTTTGCAATTTCTGCAATATCTCTGAAACGGCTATACTTGCAGTAAAAATAGTTAGAATAACATTGAAAGATATTAGTATTCTGCACAAGTTTTGTTTGAAACATTTCTTCAAAAAGTGTACCAGTTACGAGAAAATGGCTATTATCCTATTTATATTGCCATAGTTACATGGGTATGGAAAATTATATATAATAAATCGTATCTACTATGCATGTCAATTGTTTTAAATATTCCAATATTTTGACATTTAGCATTTATTGTTAGTGTTACAAATTAGTTTAGTAAAAAAAGCGTTACAAAGGTTAGTAAATAATTTAAAATATTATATATAAATATTTTCTCTGGTTTAAAGTTAATTTGAAAACTAAAAAATGTCCGGCCATAATAATTTTTAATAATATGTAATGAATAATAATATTTTCTTTATACTACTATAAAATCCAACATTTAAAATCTGAATTACATATCGTATGTTTTCTTTGGAAATCTGACAATAAACTAACTTTACACTTTTATTGGACAATGAATAAAAATATTTTCTTGAATTTTTAACATTTAATATTTTTATTTATATACTATCAAATCTAAATATACTGACTACGTAAAAGAAAGTTTAGGGCCAATACATGGCCGATGTTTTCTCTTAATCTGATCCCGTTTAGAAATATAGCCAATTAGATTGTTTTGGGTAGTTTTATGGTTTTAAGACCAAAAGTATATTACCAATGTGTTTGAAATTCTTTTTCAGACCGTATTTAATGAAATACCTTTTTATTGTAGTGTAAAAATAGCATATTTCTAATTATTAATAAACCAAGTTAAATAGTCTATGCAAAAAAATAAGAGGAACTAAAGTTAATGGTTTGTATCCAGTGTGAACTTGAGAAATTCACTACTATAATGATTTTTGAAAATATTTAACTTGGGTCTGTGCGGATAAATAGTAAAAATTCGCTCGATTTGCGGCTGTAGTCATCCGATGTTTGATTTTTTTTTTTCTTTTCTTTATTTTATTATTATATTTTATATATATATATATATATATTATATATATATATATATATATATATATATATAATATTAATAAGAATACGTATATGTACATTTCCGTACTACAATACTATTTTCAAATTTCAAACACATAATATTCATAATAAAACGTGCAGGAAGTCACTAAACTGTGATTCAACATCACTGAAATATATAATAACTGGAAGGGACACTGCCAGGCCTACCCATGAGTGTAAAACGGGTAGAGATAGCATGATATAGGAGAGTACTTGTTTCTCTTTCCCACACTTCTGCACATGCATATTAGTGACTAAGCCACGTAATGTAGTTTCATTAGAATCTTTTATAAGTGAAAAATAACTCTCTGGAAATATATGTGCTTCGCTTGGAAAAAATAAAATGGTGAAACATTTTAAACATATTTTTGTAGAACTCCTTCTTTTACAAATCACCTATTTAATGAGCTAAACAGTCATGATATATACTATTTATAACTACTGTTTTACTTGCCAATCGGACTGTACCGACAGAGAGAGGTATACCCTCCTGTGACTTCTCTCTCGGCTCGCAGAAAGCACGTGAATAACCGTTCCAGTTATTATATATTTCAGTGCTCAACATAGATAAGATATGTAGACAGTAGTCCTCAACAACTGGCTTTATTATTATATTTGTGCCAGAACAGTTAGATAGTAACTATTAAAAAATTATTTCTGTGCGCATCGTTGAATTTTATAGTGATATACAAATTTGTGAAAGTTATGCAGTTACAATTTCTTTCGGAAGTACACTAATTTTCCACTTGTGTCAACGTTCAATAAATATTAAAAAACAACGGCCATGTGTTGGCCCTAAACTTTCTTTTACGTAGTCAGTATATTTTGATTTGATAGTATATAAATTAAAATATAAAATGTTTAAATTTCAAGAAAATACTTTCAAACAAAATATTTTCATATATTTTAAATTAAATATTATATATATTATATTTTTATTAAATTTAAATAAATGTTAAATATCAAAATATTTCAAACAGTAGACATGCATAGTAGATGCGATTTATTTTATATAATTTGCCATACCTGTATGCAACTATGGCAATATAAATAAGACAAACCAGAATTTCATTAGCAATTTTCTCGTAACTGGTACACTTTTTGAAGAAATGTTTCAAACAAAAGTTGTTCAAAATATTGATATCTTTAACTTTAATTATAACTATTTTACTGTAAGTGCAGCCGTTTCGAAGATATGCAAAAAAGTGTTTCAAGTAAACATGCACTTCCGGTTTGAATATGCTTTTCAAAATAGGTTTTATTCCCAGGCATATACAAATCTTAAGTTTAAAGTTTCATAATTTTATCTTCAACAGTGTAGGCTGTAGAGCGCATACACACACACACAGACGTCATTCCAAAAATAGTCAAACTAGATTCAGGGAAGGTCAAAAGGTGTATTTCCGTTAAAATCTCGAGACTTATTTTTTTCATGATTACAATACTTACTTATTACTTCGTAAAAGAAAGTAATTATAAGCATTCCTTGAGGACTACTGTTATCAACAAAGTCAAAAAATTGACACAGTGTCTTCGCATTGTTGTCTTCAGGGAACAGCGTTCTCTGTATGATAGTTATTTTGACATTGTGCTTTTAAAAATATTAAAGTGATAGATATTGTTTGACTGTCGATAGTGATTCAAAGTGTCCATTTCTTTAGTATATATATATATATATATATATATATATATATATATATATATATATATATATATATATATATATATATAAATATATATATATATATATATATATATATATATATATATATATATATATATATACATATTCTTAATAATTCGTATGTTATTTTATATTTACTTGTATTCGATTCGAATATATATACATTAGCAATGTACATAAAAAGCAAGATAATTAAGAATTTTTGTTTAATTATTCCCTTTGTTCCTATTCAATTCTGTTTCACGTATGATGATTTTTTTAAATATTAATATGTCTTATCGACCTCTGACTTCTTCGATATTAAAAATATAATGAAAAATATTTGTAGTTTTAAAATTCGCGCTATTTAAACCCGTCTACTTTTTTAAAAGTCTGTCGCTATTCCAATATAGAAACTACTATTACCAACTGCAGATTGTTAGACTTTAGTTTATACAGTGACTGCAGAAAACAACGCTCTACCTCGCACCAATACGTTAGAACGCTCCTATCACTTTTTCTTAGAAGTAAACGAATCTGATGGTTTTTCTTAATTCCTTTCCAAATACGGTAACTCAGTGGCGAATATAAAACGGCGTTGACCGTGCACTTACGAATTGTTATTTAGATCTATGACCCCGTAAGTTACAAGTTGCGCCAGTAAAATGGCCCAATCTGTTGTTACAGTTGTATTGCGTTGTATTGTATCGAACATACCACCAACTAAAGAAAACCGCAGTTGTAATGCGTCTAATAGTAATTCACGACTTTTGGGTTCATCATAGTTGTTCATTCGTTCCTAAATATAAAAATATATAAACATTGTAAGCGTTCGACGCATAGACAGGACCTTTCTTATATATATATTTCTTATATATATATATATATATATATATATATATATATATATATATATATATATATATATATATAATATTAAATTATTACTTACATCTTTGCTCATACTCAAAAATTGTGAAAGCTGTGAATGTAGCGACGATAACAAACTCTCCCGTTGGTCATCTTGTCCTTTCAAACAAGTCAAGACAAGCGACAAAAATGGCTGATGACTCAACAACGATTGCCCCTCATTTTCTGTGTCCATATTTTTCTTGTTTTTCCCCTCTCTAACCTCTTGTTGCTTCCGGCACGACCAATTCCCGGATTCCAACACTTGCCCAGCAACCTTTAACACCCTACCTTGGACAGCGCTTGGCAATTTAGACACTAATGGTGCCACCAGCCAAATAGATCCAGATTTACCCTTGATATCAATTCTACAAGATAAAAAAAAACAAATTAACTAAGATCTAAACTCCAGATGAAAGTCCATTACTTATTAGAGTTTTTTGAATCTAAGTTAGATGAATTTAATTGAAATACATCTATAGCTGCCTTAGCTACAGTGTCTAGCCATTGGTTTAGTTCGGAGGAGTTTGTATTAAATTGCTTGAACATTAATTGTAGATCTAACCATGACATTCTCAACGTCCATTGTTCCAAATTCTAGAAATTCATTCTTATAACTTTAGTATATAAATATATATATATATATATATATATATATATATATATATATATATATATATATATATATATATATATATATATATGTATATATGTATATATATATATATATATATATATATATATATATATATATATATATATATTCTTATTGTAGGAGCAAACCTCTAAAATCATGCTAATAACACTTTTCTGATCTAACTCGTCCATGGCAGAGCTTGTTTCGGGATAACAAATCATGTGTAGTAATCGTTGAGCTTGCGATTGCGTTAATAGTGGATCTAATAAATTATCTGGGTGACAAAGCTCTTCTGGGTGACTTAAACATCGTTCAAGCACCCATTGTTGCGAGCATATCTCGCGTAATACATGCCAAGCGAATGCTGACAATGACGCGGTGCCTTCTGTAGGATTTGGTGTGGTTTGTTGCCTAAAAATAGCGATTATTTAGTTTAGTGGGTAAGGGACATTTACGAGGAAGCAACATTTAAGTACCGCTCTCTCAGGTGATTGGCTTGTTTGTACAGTTTGATAAAAAAAAACAAAGGTATAAGTGTACAGTGCTTGATCTAAAGCCCTAATAGATATAATCATAGGTAGAATAAACTAGTAAAATAATATTTAAATTCATTTATATATCCACCAATTTAGATAGTAATTGAAAATAAAACACTGACTAACTACCCTATTCATAGATTATTTTGTCTAAGAATATATCTATAGAAGTTTAATAAGAACGATTTTAAATTGGTAATTATTTACTACAATTATTAAATTCGTATGTTATTTTATATTTACTTGTATTCGATTCGAATCTAGTATACATTACGTCCTAAATTATTTGATAGTAATTGCTGCGCAATCGAGATTTTAATGTTAAATGAACCAATTTTAGTTTAAAATCATTCCTGATAAATCTAAATAAATATTTCACAAAAGAACGCGTATTTTATTCGCACCGGTTAACTAGATTAGATGTAGTTAGTAGAACTTTGAAAATGTTCGTGCGCAACTAACCATAATTAACTGTCGAGAGTAAAATACATTTTTTTAAATATTTATATACATATAACACTTTAAACAGAATAATACTCCCATTAGGACAAAAGCAGGTGACTTGTATCGACTAAACAGTTTTTGTTTTAAAAAAACAAATAAATAAATAAGCAATGTCCATTATTAAACACACAAAAGCGAAAAGCTAAATTGTTACTATTAACTAACAAACCTCTGAGCGGTCCGTGTCGTGTTGCCATCCAGTTCTACAACCCTGGCAGAATAAAAATTCCCTTGTTTTTATATAATAAAAATAATAAATAACCAAAAAAATCAAACATATCCTAACTGTAAATACAAAACATAAAGCATACGCACGTTAAATCCAACATGGCGTCTTCGGCGCCCGCCATCATATCACTGGTGCCCAAGATATGGCTGATGCTCAACTCCCCGCCCAAACTCACCTGGCTCTTGCCGCCAGTACTCGAATGTGTCGGGGTATCAATTTTTTTACCGATTGCCTTATTTTCTTTGGCTGTAGCATCACCCACAACTAAACACCACAGAAAAATGTTAGTTTATGACCAAATACTACATATTCAAGCTCGAGCTTACTCAAAATCGCTTTTAACACTGCCAAAACCGGACCGACATTAATATTATTATGGGCGGCCGCTAATAAGTGTCGGTCACAACTTTGCCGAATACTATAACATTGTTGGCTAGCCGGAAGTGGGTGTGGCGACGTACTAACGGAATATAAACCCGGTTGAGGGCACTCCACGGTTTTAAACAGTCGCAGCAATAAATGACAGGTTAATCTCATGCCTGCTTCTATACTTATAGTTGATTCAGTTCTTCCCTCGTTTAGTGATTTAACTTTTAGCAAACTAGGCAAAGCAATTCTTGCTACGAAGTCTTCCAAAGAAAAACAGTGGCGAGCTAATAAAATAAAATAATATTTTAATTCCTGCGCCGTGTAAAAAGGTCGCCATTTTGCTTAGCACACAAGTCAATACGAGTATCAAATATACATGGCGTGACGTCGCGACTAACCAATCAATATTGATGTAAATACTGCTAAGGAGTTATGAATACTCAAATCCTGGATATCAACTTGTGTTAGGACATCCATATAAAAATTTGGATGACTAATTGGACAACACAAAGCAATCAAAACTCCTAGCCATTCCCCTGAGAGGCCATTACAACATGACGTCATTTCCGCACACATAATCGATAAATCATTCAATCTATCGTTATCAGTTTCGCGGCATACTGTCACAACAGCGTTGATAACGAAACTGTAACGGTTATTAGGAGATTCAGCTAACTGGCGAGCCCAAGCTGGTTCAATCTTTCCTATAAACATCAAAAAATGAGAACTAGATATATCTAGTTTTGGATTGGTGAGAGTGTACCTCCACGCCGGGGATTAGCGAATATTTCTTGCATAAATTGAGCGTTGTAAACGCAGTTATTGGTAGGGTTTGGCTGCAGAGCGTTGTATAGGGCCGTTCTAATTTTTGGATAAGCATTTCCGAATTCAGTAGCGTGAGGTTTTGTTTTTAACAAACTGCAAGAAGTGTATAAATCGTATAAATGAGCTAAGATACAACGTTCGGCAGAACTGCAATCGCCGGGGTTTGTTACGTGTTTGACAACGCGGCATAGACCCTCGAAGACAGCAAAAGTCTGGTCGGATGATACTAAAATAATTCATTGTTAATTTGAACTCACAATAAAATATTATAAACTTACATAATAAGCAACAATGATATCTCCTTAAGACCCCAACCACATATAAACTTAATGACGTAGTATAATGTCGCATTAAAACACTTCCTTTCGCTAACAATTGCGCTTCAACTTCCGGTAACTCTTTTAAAATCTGAATACAAACATCTATAAGTCCATAAATATTTAGCGCCAGTTCCATTAAATCAAACAAAAACGCTACGTGTTCTTGGACAGGGAGATAATTCGAATTCCCCGACGCAAAACTGTTCAGCATCTCTACAACAGTAGTGCTGCATTGCCATGTCACTACGTGTTGGTCAAAGTAGCTCAAACTCTGGCACTTTTGAGTGGTGGCCTCAAAATTGAACTCGTTGCGCGAGTGTTTCTTTACTTTACCACCTTCAGCTACGTCGATAGAGAATTTTTTTGAAAATAATTTACAAATTTCTTTTGACATTTTTTTCACTGTATGCCGCGCCTCGTCTCTCACCTAAAGATTAACTATTTAGCAATTAAGAAACATAGGCGTTTTTGAGCACTAACCTTTCCAACACCATATAATAAAATATATCTTTGATTGCAGTCATGTTGGGATTCATCTTGAGGTAAAGGAAAATGTGTCGTATACAAGAGATGTCGCGATGGTTTGATCTTGTGGTCTACGTGATCTGTTTCCATAGCAACTGAGTTCATTCCAGATGCGATCATATGCGAATGGTGACCGTGGTCTGGGTCTTTTGGACTGTCTGGAGCGTCTAGAGAATTTTGTTGATCCTCTTTGATATGCTGGAGGATTTTGTCTAAGTCATCATCAATTTTTGAGTCATCGTAGTCCATCGGACGAGAATGATCCTTCATAAAAAATTTTTTTTGTAAGATATATATTTATAAATATTTATAAGATCGAACACAAAACTTGTAGGTTTACCTCAAGTTTGGCTGGTTTCAAATCAATTCCTGCAAACATATCATCGTCTAATCCTTGATTCGCAGGCGTAGCTGGTTTGTTACTATGCGGGGCTCCGCTCTGGCCCCCTACATGCCCCCCTGTTAGCAGATCTCCTCGTGAAATCAAGGTGCACATATATGCATCGTGTGAAAACACATCATGCCTAACAAGTTCCGAAAACAAGTGCACCAAATTTGTGAACATAGCTCGAGTTTGTGGACTGGTATTGTCTTCTGAAACAAAGCTAATGTGGTCACAATTTGGTCACAACTAAATAGAAATAACTACAAACCTAAAACTGGCGCATCATTGTCTAAAAATTTCATTAACAACGATTGGAACACTGGTAACCCTCCAGGTTGATTATTCGCAGAACTGGTCGAATCTTTATCGTCGGAGTTAATATTTTCAGAATCTGCGCTTGTGACGTCAGATTGACGCTTATCTAAAAGCCAAGCGACAGCCATTGCTCTGTGTTCTCCACAACGTTCATAAGAAACTGCCCATTCGCACAAGATTTGAATGATTGCTTCATCTTGGCTTGGATTCTAATTAAATCAAATATTAAATTAAGTTTTTATTCGAAAACAAAGAAAAACTAACTAACATATTCTGTCCTACTTTCTTTCCCTTCGACCGGTGTACTGATCGAATTGTTAGGTGTTGTTGGGGCCTCTTTACTTCCCGGAGGAATAAAGATTTTATTATATAACATGTCCAAAGAGTTATTTGAGTCCATTTTGTCGAACCTGTGCCGGTCTAAAGCATCTAACGCTGATAGGACTTTAGAAGTAGCCATTCCTATTTTTAAAAAACAAAAACAAATTAAGCATTCCTATATTCAACCAACAGTCTTTTAGTAATATATACCAGCAGTACTAGTTTGCCATTTATCTGCACACCAGCGACCTTCTGCTTGCCGGCTGCGATTCCGAATGTTGTTCTCAGATTGCCGAAGCTGTTTCCGGTACGCAGTATTACTAACGCGCGCTGGCATTGGTAACATAGATGGCGCGACTTGCATCAAATCTAACGGCGAACCATGCCAAACGGAAGTTGTTCGGTTTTCACCAACACCACACCAAACCAACGCAGTGGGACACTCTAAGCCTACAACCTAACAACGGAAATATAGCCGCATACTAACAACCCTAACTTGTAGCAACCAACCTGTAAAATACAACTGAGCTCGAGGATAATATCTCGATGATGAGGGCAATTCAAATACTCGTTGAACGTCATTTGTAAAGGATTCGTCGCGACTAAATCTTTCTTTGATTCCTTCTCAGATGGTTGAGGTTCAGTTTTGATTTGATCGCTATTACTTTGCGGAGAAGTCAGGTTCAGAGTGGTTTCAGCTACACTGTTACACATATAAGCGAGTTTTTTCGCGCATAGGAAACCTAAACGGCGCGATAACAATTCAGATTGAACGAACTCATCCAAAAATTGTAACGCTAATGGGAGATAGAGTTTTAAGATGCCATCATCGGAGGGTTGTGATTTCATTTTGTCTAAGAGTTCGAGGATCCAGTTGAGATACTCTTGTCGCTCCAGTAACCCTAAGAATGTATTTAAATAATTTAGTATTGCGGGGTGATTGAAAACGGGTTATTTGTTACCTTCTTCATACATATATTTGGCGAGTTGCGTACAATAGCCCCATTGGCGACTTGCGAATTTATATTCGCTTTCTAGAGTTGCGGTTGTATGAGCTGGTGAGTGCATTGGGGCTTGGAGAACCCCAACAGAGCTCACTGGGGTTGTGGAATTTGGGGGTTTATCCCCAAAGTGGTGATAATAGTCTTGTAGTTTAGGGATTTGATCTTTTAAGAATTTTATTAACGTTGCGGTCCATTCTATTTATTAATTATTATAATATATTAACAAGAATTTAATATATGTACATTTTTTCGTAAGAATGATGCGTTAATCTTATGACGCACCTTGTTGCTCTCACTAACAGCGTAAGCGCTATCCTTTGCTTGAGAAAGATAGTGCAATATTAACATAAATGAGAGCGATTAACGCAACATTCTTACAAAATACAGACTATAGTAATACAATACATAATCGAGTAAAACACTTACCCGTAGTTGGGTCGGGTAACTGGCGCTTTTTAATTTTCGCTTCGCTTACCGCGACTGTGTAAGCCGAGCTTAACTTAATAAACCAAGCTGCCCTTAACATAGGAACTTGATACTCGCATAGCATCGTAAAAATCTCTTCTTTTTTATTAAAATTCGGCGCCTTTTTCGCTAAATTCATTAACGGTTTGTTGCCAGCCAAATCTTTAAACCAAGCCTCAATCGCGTTTTTCGTTCGAATTGTGGCAGGCCAAAAGTTATCTTTTGGGTTTATTTGTTGACGTTTACGACCTGAATCGGGTAGAGTACTCAGTTCTTCTTTTCGGGCAATTATAGCGTTGAAATACGCCCCGATTTTGCTAGCCGAAACATTGCAGTTACGCGCTGATCCAAATTCGTCAGTAAGTTGGGGCATAGTCGCGAAGCCATGTTTAACGTTGGTGCTAGTGAGTTCATCCTCTTTTTGTTTGGGTTCTTGAGGGTACACATCAGGGGGACCTATACGTTGCTTTTTTAGGGGCCGTTTCTCGTAAGATAGGGTCATCATTTTGAGTGATTCAATTTAACACTTATACACACAATTAAAATACTATTTAATTAATCTAAATTCTTGTTGTTTATCTTAAAACTAACATTATTAAAATTACCGTCAAGACACACATACACAAACATGACAGGTTGCCATTTTGAATTTGTGGTTAGCTATTTAAATTATGTTTATACTCAAAACTTATAATTTTAATCTAAACATATATTACTCAACTATTTGATTATAATGAGTAATTGGTAAACAACAATATAACTATTTGAAGCTATAGTAAATAACAATATTGTCTAAATGGCCTTGGTTTTTATTATTGTTATCTAAGCGGCTTTGGTTATTACTTATAGGTAACAAAAAAAAGTATTGTAATCGTGAAAAATATTATATAATTTATATACTTATGAAGCAAAATGGAGTTCTATTTGCAGTTATTAATGTTAATATATTATAAACAATTGATTATAATTTAAAACTGAATTAATTAAACATATATAAAATAATTATTTGCAATAATTCAACCGGCCTTGGTTTTGCAAAATAGTTGTATGAATCAAGTTTAAAATAATGACATACGTCCCCAAAAATAATTAAACTGTCAAAAATAATCTATTTTCTTTTATCATCATGAAAACGAAGTAAATGCTTCAAAATTCTTCGTAAAAGATACTTAGAGCAAAACGATGGCTTTACGTCGTATGCTAAACATAGGAGAGATACCTCAATTATGGTATAAAAATAATTAAAATAGGTTAGGTATCCCATCTAAAATATTTATTTATTCCAGTAATGGACAAGTGACATATAACAAATTCTCAAAAAGTGTTCGGAACTTCAAAAGAAACCGAAATGAAATTCCCAAATTGGAGCCCGAAGCAGTTCAGACACCATTTACAAATTTACCAACTATTACAGGTCCTTTACCGATCGCCCGATTGTGGAAACCGATCGGTTTTACAATAATAGTCAGTAGTAATATATTTTACCTCAAAATTAGTTAAGGGTTTGAAATAGTTATTATTTAGTTCAGTTCTACATGTTTCGTGGGCGCAGCTATATGGCAATATGAAAATATGCGAGCACATGCGTTACGTATGATGCGCAAACCCGTTGGTTGGTTACAGAAGTCGTTAAGTCCATATAAAGCAGTACGTAAATATATGATTAGTGGTGGATTTGTTTAGTTAGGTTTAATATTTATAGGGGACTATAAGAAAAGAAATAAATAATTGGTGGAATGGTTTGTCACAATCTGAGCGATTATTTGTGCCAATATGTGCCGCAAATGTGCTTGTGTTCTTGGCGTGGCGAGTACCGCGTTTTCAGCCTGTAATGCTGAAATATTTCTGTTCTAATCCCGCCAGTCACGTTATTTGTTGGCCTATGGTTTTATCAACTTTTAGTCACTATTCAGGTTTCCATATTTTCGCGAATATGTATGTTTTACATAGTTTCAGCGCAGGTAAGACATTTTTCAATTGGGTAAATACAACATATTAAATGAAATAAACATATTTGTTGGCAGGCGCTGTTGAGAAATTAGGAAAAGAACAATTTTTAGCAGTTTATTTGAGTGCAGGTGTTATATCAAGTCTCACAAGTTATATATATAAAGTATTTAGTAATCAACCAGGTTTATCTCTAGGCGCAGTAAGTATATTTAAATAATATTGCTAATTATAGCATATTAAATTGAGACACTAAATAATCTAAGAAATGTTATCTTTTAGTCAGGTGCAATAATGGCAATTTTAGGCTATGTATGCACCCAATACCCCGATACAAAATTAGGTATAATATTCTTACCATTTTTTACGTTTCCAGCTGAAATTGTAAGTAAACAGTAATGTTTATTATGTTAACTAATCAAACTTAATTACAATGCAATTTTTAGGCAATTAAATTTATAGTAGGTTTCGATTTATTGGGTTTAATCATGGGGTGGAAAATATTTGATCATGCCGCTCATTTAGGAGGCGCCGCAGTTGGGATGTAAGTTAATTTACTGAATTTAATTTGATTTTATATACAAATGCACAATTTTTTATAGAGCTTGGAGTTATTGGGGTACCGAATATATTTGGAAGAAACGCGAGGGGTTGCTACAGCATTGGCATAATATACGTGGAACCCCCCAGAAATAGAAAATAAATTTGTTGAAATATATCAATAACAACGTATATAAAATCTTATTATGAACATTAATAATAAATGATATCATTGAAGTATTAAACGTTTTATTTTTTTAAATGTCCGCATGGTATTTAATATGTTCTTCAACGAACGTCGCTATAAAATAATAACTATGAGAATACCCTTCATGCATTTTTAAATTTACTTTTATATTTGATGTTTTACATGCATCAATAACATTTTCCGGTAATAGTTGCTTGGTTTTATAATAAGGGTCTGCTGTACCCTAAATACATATTATTTTTAGCGAAAATAGTTTATTGGTGCATAAACAAACTTACTTGAAATATTAAAAACTCTTGAGGCCCCCCTTTATAGGTTTTCACCAACTCAGTTGCGTCCCATTGTTGCCAATTCGCTAGTTGTGAAGCTTTAGCACCTAAGTAACTAGGGTATGCTTTACCAACCCATGTACGTGAATTAACAACAGGGTTACACATCGGTGAGAACGCTGATACAGATTTGTATAAACTAGGATTTTTTAATGCACTAATAAAGGCTCCACTTCCCCCCATACTAATATAAATTTTTTTAAAACACAAATTTAACAACATATAACTATGTATGTACATACATAGGTATGCACACTCTCTATTTGAAATCAAACATACCTATGTCCAATAATCGATTGTTTCCCTTCCAAAACCGGGAAATTCTTACTCACGACCCCAATCAACTCTGACGTCACATAACTATACATACGATAATTTTTTCCCCATAATTCTTCGGTAGCGTCAACATATAATCCAAACCCTTCGCCGAGACCCCAAGTTTTTTGTACCCCAGGTATCTTAACTCTACGCGGACTCGTATCGGGGCAAACTAAAATTACCCCTGCTTCATTCGCGTACCTAGGGGTGGGTGTAAAGATAAAATAGCGCCAATGTACCGGTTAGTTACTTTTGAGCAGTTACTTTTGAGCACCAGATTTTTCGGCGAATGTTATTTCATTGCTGGACATTCCTGCTAAATAGTAGAGGACAGGGAGCTTTTCAGATGCGCTTTTTGTTGGAAGGAAAATAGCGAAAGTCATTTTACACCCGGTTTCGGTCGATGTATGAGAGAATACTTTTTGGTAACCACCATAAGCGTTATTTGATAACACTTGCCTGATTGCCATATTTGTTTATTAATTAATTTATTAGGCAACTTGAAATATGATTAGACCAGGTTATTTAAATGTCATTAATTAAATAACAATAAATAGAGGGCTGGTTAATAATTGAGAATTACTTCTTAAATTAAATATTAATAAAAGGACAGTCCAATAAATATTAATTTGTATTTATATTCAACATATCTACAAGATTATTTCAAATGTTGTGCATGGTATTTAATGTGCTCCCCAATAAAAGTAGAAATATAAAAATAACTATGATCGTATCCATCGCGCAATTTGAGAATCGCTGGCATATTAGAATTCTTACAAGCCTCAATTAAATGTTCAGGTAATAATTGTTTGGCTATATAAAAATTATCTCTGGTACCCTTAAAACGATTTCATTTTAACACAAATAACCCCTTAAATCAATTAATAAAACATACTTGATCAATGAATAACTCCATTGGAGTTCCATTATATTTATTCACCAACTCAGTGGCGTCCCATTGTTGCCAGTCTGAGGGCTCTTTATAGCCTAAATAACCTGCAAACGCCTTTTGGCCCCAGGGGCAATTTATAGGGTTTGAAATAGGCGCGAAAGCCGACACAGATTTGTATAAACCAGGATTTTTTAAGGCGCATATTAAGGCCCCGTGACCGCCCATACTGGGCACCAACATTGCAAAAATTATTAAATAATTATATAAAAAGGAAATGGGTAATACTAATTAGATTAAATACACAAAGATGTGGTCGGATTTTACCTCTATATTATAATTTTAAAATATTGATTGCAAAACGCACCTATGTCCGAAAATTGATTGGTGTCCTTCCAGGGCTGGAAAATTCGCTCCGACAACACTAATCAGCTCCGACGCGACGTAAGCGAACATGTTATAGTTGTTCTTCCATGGTTCTTGGGTTGCGTTCACATAAAATCCAGCTCCGGCTCCGAAATCCCATGAATCTGATTCTCCCGGTAGATTTAATCCGCGCGGCGATGTATCAGGGCATACAATTATAACCCCTTCCTCATCCGCGTACCTTACACCCCAAAAATGTATCAATAGACGAACACATAATATTATTATTATTTACTTTTGAGCACCAGCCTTTTGGATAAAATTGGTCTCGTTACAAGTCAAACCAGACAACCAATACAACACAGGTAGCTTTTCTGATTCGCTTTTACGTGGTAGATAAACAGCAAAGTTCATTTTACATCCTAATTCTTTAGATTCATGTGAATATATCTTTTGCAAACCCCCATGGACTTTCGTCGAAGATATTTCCGTGATATTATTAGCCGCCATCTAATACTTAAAAGTTCATTAATATAATCAAAATTACGCACATATATATTTTTTTTAATAAATTACCTTGTAAGAAGTACGTAAAAATGTTAATATTTCCAGTTTGGAAGCAGATAATCACTTGGAGGTTATCTAGTGTCACCACACACACCAAATAAATAAATAAGCTGAGCGCATTTAGTGAACTGAAGCATTCTTTTTATAAAAAGAACACAGTTAAAATTTAAATATTTATTGCAATACATTGAAGTTATATAATAATTAAATAATATTTACAATTCATTTTGTGCACTATTGAACACAATTTGTACTAAGGATTACATAAACTAGATAAAAAACAAAACAGCATATAACGATTGGGAACGTTTTGTAAAACTATTATTTTAAATAAAAAAATATAGACATATTTAGTTAAAATTTCAAGTTGGTTTTGTTGTATTGGCAACAATGCGTTTACGGATTATTACGCCGCGAACGCAACTAAACTATTGAATTGACAACTTGGTGGTTAAGAATTGTTATGATGTATTTAGACTATAAAATGTATCAACTTTATAACAACCAAGCTATGAATAAGTGACAAAATCTGTTCACTATTTCTAATATTAATAAATCAACACATGATCTTTTTGAGGTTTTCATATGCGGCGTTTATGACTCCCCAGCTAAAGAATGCACGCGTAGAATTGGTACTGACGCCGTTATATATATTTCTGATTTTGCTACCGCGTTCTCTATATATTAGCATAAAAACTGTGAGCATACTTTGGAAATTGCCGCCTAATTGTTGTTGCATACGAAATTTGACGACATTTAAAGGGTAGAATAGAGTACTAAGTGTAACACCGATTAGAGCTCCAGTGAAAAATTGCACAATAGTTCGTTCAACATTCGAATCACGTTTTGGTAAAAGGGACTGCATTTCGTCGCGGAGGATAAAAAAACCTGCATTCGACGGGCCGTTTCTGAGTAATATCGGTACTAAACCGCGGTAATATTCCCGGATTCCGTAGCATTTTAGTTCGCGAAATGTGTGCGACATATTCTTAAAGTTTCTATGGTATTTCTCGACGGATAATAGGGTTTGAATTCGTTCAAATGGCATTAAGATTGCTTCGATTGTACCTGCTATAATACCCGACATTGTTTTAACCGTGTAAGGATTTATGGGGTATTGTGACAAGTTTTTCTGGCATTCATCATACATGCCGAACATTATAGACATGGATAATGTTTTTTGACACAGTGGCGGTAAAATACCGCGGTATAAATAAAATAAACCTTCATGGTGCAATTGTAATATAGCTTTATGTACTCGAATTCCATGTATCATCTTGAAAAAATTAGACCCCACATCATTTGATAAATAGAATAAACATTTCTGATATACTTACTTGTCGAATAATAACTTTATTTAACGGGTACGTCACAGATATATTTACAACTGCGGCTCCCCAACCACAAGCGAATTCACGCCAATCAAATGTCGGTTTCACTTGAAGTCCTTCTTCTTCAGTCAGCATGATTATTCAGTTCTGTTTACATTTAATTAACATCATCTACAACATAATTAAATAAATAATTACTTTATAGGTTATATAATTTAAATAAATCTATATCTTTAACAACCATTTTATAAGCATAGACTTTCATAACATCAATTTGAAACTAATCGAATCGCTTTTACATGTTGTTTTGACTTTAATACCATTATTTAAAAGTATTTTTTATATAAATGACAAATGTCACGAGCCGAACTTATAACGGAAACTATATAGTTGACAACACTGCAACAGTTTCACAAACTTTATCTAAACAAACATTACTCGTTTGCTTTGCACTTTCTACTCGCGATTCACATTTAAAGCAACATAAGCTAACACACTTCCATGTATACCAACTAATTCAAAACTATTAAGCACTAAAAAGCCAGTGTTACCACTTGTATAACAGCATAATTTTTTTAACAATTGAACAAAACTTAATATTTAAACTATTAAATCAATAATAATACAAAAAATTATACATGTACAAATTAAGCATATATAATTTTAAGTTTATTTAAAGTATTTTATGGGATTAATTGTATATAATTTTCAAATGGCAACAATGCTTTTGGTTGTCATTTGCTTGTTTACGTGTCCCGTTTATTTTATTTTATCGCAACTTAATTTGCTGACGTTTACTTGGTAGTTTAATTTTAAATATAAACGCTCAGTGAGTATCTTGACTTTAAAAACATATCCTATGCGTTTTTAAATGGAACTTTAATTAATAAAAACGATGAATACGTGACGTGGATGTTTGTTTTAGAAGTTTAAAAATGAGACAACTCAAAGGAAAACCGAAAGAAACGCCCAAACAGAAGAAAGAACGCAAGAAGGAGTTTGCAGAGACACAACGACAAGTGTTCACTATTGCAATTCCATCAATTATTGCATTTTTTCTATTCGTAGCCGCATATGTTTATATGAAGACACGACCTAGTTCATATTACGATGTTTAAATTTTTATATTGTTATATATTTTAAGAATTCTATATTGTTAAATTTAAATGTTAGGGGACCACAAGAATGAATATTTTTTTACTCTAATGAAGTATTATTATTATATTGGTTTTTATTTTCCTTTCTTATATGTAACAAAAAGAAAGTATATATATATATATATATACACTAAAAAATTAAGCATTTCTACCGCTTGATTATAAAACATAATTTGTGCTTCGCATTATTGCGTTTATGATTGAGCGATAACTAATTGGGATTTGTGTTTTATTAAGTTTTCGGCACTTTTTTAAGCGGTTGGCAACATTACCCTGGGGATACAATTTAACATACATCTAAACAATCATACAATTACATAAAATATGGTCCATTTTCATTACAATATTTATAAATTGCGTTAATATGGCGGTTGTCAAAAACACCATAGCACCAGTGTGAGAAACACTAATTGTTAGAATATTTTCTTTGATAGGTCAAGCCCAAACAGTCTTACCAGTCTAAGAAAACACACTACCACGAATAGGGTCACCTATTTTGTGGATTACTTCAATGAACCAAGATCATTTGTACATACACACAATTATTAAATATTATTTTTTTTAAAGTATACACAATCTACATAAAATTATATATCACTAAAATTTCTGTTTCAATTGTAGAAAAGTTCATAAAATAAATATAGTTTACAAAACTAAATATAACTAAAAATGTTTGTTTTTAATCTTCATTCGTTTCTGAAAATATTTACAGGAATGACAACTGTGTCCACGCTTCAGTCTCGGTATCAAGAATATATATATATAAATATTTTTTTCAGTAAGTCCACTATTAAAAGCAATCCGAAACTAAAAGGTTAAATTTCTTTAAATATAAAAAAAGCCGTAATGGTAACATGTCCAAATTTAAATTTAGTATATTTTTATATTTAAAGAAATCTGCATTACCAACAATATGGCGGTTCCCGTGTTACCAATCCACTAATATCCACATTTTTTGTCAAACGAATACCGACAGTACATATGGCGATCATATTAAATGGGTATATTTTATTATAAATAATAAAAAACATACTTAAAAAATCACAGTAAATCAGCAAACATTCCACCGAACCAAATGACTATCAACGGGAACAGATACGATATGAGCGCCCGCGTCAGTGTCATTTGTTGGTGAGTTTCCGAACTACCACCATTGCTCTCTGGTATCTCGTTGCTAGTTTCCGTTTTGTTATACACTTTAGGGATTTCTGGTGGTGGTATGATTGGTAGTTTCGGGTCCATCGGTATGTAGGCTGGAGGGTCAGTTTGCGGATACCCAGATCCTTCCAGTTCTCCGTCGTCAGGGGAGTCAGGTTCGGTGTCGTCGACAGAGTCACCAGATCCTGAACCAGAGGCATAAGTCGAAAATGATTCGTCTGGAATAGAATCGTTTCATTAACATGTACAGTTGGTAATCATTTTAGTTATAAAGTTGGCAACATTTAAAAAAAATGGAAGCTAGTTTATGACGTCACTATTACGCTATGCATATCAAATACTTCAAAATAGATATTGTAACAATATTATTATATTTATCACTAATTGATAATAATTTTCAAATGATTTGATATTTCAATTTAAATAAACTAAAATTATATATGAACAATATTTTATTATTAAAATAATACATTTGGAATGTGTTGTCTAATTATTCATATAAACAATATCAAAATAATATTTAATATGATTTCTTGTTGAAAATAACGAAATATCCAAATCCCTTACCATCATCAATCCATTCGACGTCCATCCCCTGAAACGCGTTCATAATTTTATGCGTAATCGCTTTCAAAGCGTAAACTTGTTCATTTAAAATACTATTTTGTCGATTGATGTCAACAAAAACATCCGGATTATGTTTTTGGGCACTTATACCATCTCCAATAACTGCCTGCGAATATCTACAAAGAAAAAAGTCCAAGAAATAATTAAGTACGCACATAAAAAGATTTAAAACAATTAAGCACAAACTTCAAAAGACTTACTCGCTTATTGAAGTTCCATTCCAACAAATTTCCCCTTTGCTGGGCCCCGCAGCAATATCCTCATTATTACAAATCTGATACGGCAAATGACTCCAAAACCTCTTACTCTCCTTAACATTATGTTTAATATCTTTAATCAATTTCTCCAAACTCGGGGCCTCCTGTTTTGCATGCGCGACTTTTCCCCCCTTCTTTCCATTTCCATTCTCATCCGCGGCGTTATTTTTAAACTTCAACGGCTCAAAAGTCACTTCACGATTAGTAGCTCTGGTTTTACGTGAGATAGGATTACGTTCGAGTACTTCGCCACTAGTTTCACCTTCGAACTGAAGATCCATGTCATCGGGTTGGTTGTATTTGATACGCAAAAGATTGGAGTGAAGTTCGTTACGCAGGGAATCGGTGGAGCGTCTTCGGCGACCGAGAATTGGTTTGCCGCAACCAGTGAAGACTCTTTGAGAGACGTCGGGACCGTTTTCTTGAAAGTTCATGATGGCTTCGGAGATTTTTATATCGATTGGTTCTACTACCATTTCGATGTTGAAGGAACCGAGTAGGCGTTCAGAGATTTTTTCCATTGCGTCTAAATTATATAAAATGGGACTATGTGGGTGATTCTTAGTATTTATTTTCTTAAGGTGAACCATCAAGCTCGTTTAAAGGCACAGATCGACACTTTTTACTTTCTTTTACGAAGTAATAAGTAAGTATTGTAATCACGAAAAAAAAAAATCCCGAAATTTTAACGGAAACACACTTTTTGACCTTCCCTGAATCGAGTCTGACTATTTTTGGAATGACGTCTGTTAGTGTGTGTGTATCTGTGTGCGCTCTACAGCCTACACCGTTGAAGATAGACTTTTTTTTGCAATTTCTGCAATATCTCCGAAACGGCTATACTTGCAGTAAAAGTAGTTAGAACAATATTGAAAGATATTAGTATTCTGCACAACTTTTGTTTGAAACATTTCTTCAAAAAGTACCAGTTACAAGATCTTATCTTATTGATATTGCCATAGTTACGTAGGTATGGGAAATTATATATAATAAATCGCATCTACTATGCATGTCAATTGTTTTAATTATTCAAATATTTTGACATTTAACATTTATTGTCAGTATCACAAATAAGTTTAGTGAAAAAACGTTACAAAGGCTAGTAAATAATTTAAAATATTATATGAAAATATTTTGTAAGGTTTAAAGTTCATTTGAAAACTAAAAAATGTCCAGTCATAATAATTTTTAATAATGTGTAATGAATAATTATATTTTCTGTATATTACTATAGAATCGAACATTTTAAATCTAAAATACATATGTCTGTTTTTTTTATAAATCTGACAATAATCTAACTTTACAATTTTACTGGACATAATGAATGAAAATATTCTTTTAAATTTAAACATTTTATATTTTAATTTATATACTATCAAATCAAATATACTGACTACGTAAAAGAAAGTTTAGGGCCAACACATGGCCAATGTTTTTTTTTTAAATATGCATTCGATGTGTATTTGCATAAAAAATGTCTGGTAAAAATTTCAATTATTTCTATTTGTTTTTATTGAGAGAAAAAATTAAAAACTATGAAAAAGTGCCTTTTTGGTGGATTTCATTTTTCATCTCCGAAAAAAAGAATAAAATAATATGTTTACCAGGCATTGCTTATATATATATATATATATATATATATATATATATATATATATATATATATATATATATATATATATATATATATATATATATATATATATATATATATATATATATATATATATATATATATATATATATATATATATATATATATATATATATATATATATATATATATATATATATATATATATATATATATATATATATATATATATATATATATATATATATATATATATATATATATATATATATATATATATATATATATGATGTGTATTATAAAACGTACTTTCTTTTACGAAGTAATAAGTAAGTATTGTATATCATGAAAAAAAATATCTCGCAAATTTTAAAGGAAATACACCTTTTTACTTTCTTTTACGAAATAATAAGTAAGTATTGTAAACACGAAAAAAAAAATTCTCGAAATTTTAACGGAAATACACCTTTTGACCTTCCCTGAATCGAGTCTGACTATTTTTGGAATGACGTCTGTGTGTGTGTGTGTGTGTCAGTGTGTGTGTCTGTGTGTATGCGCTCTACAGCCTACACCGTTGAAGATAAAATTATGAAACTTTAAACTTAAGATTTGTATATGCCTGGGGCGAAAACCTCCTATTTTTGAGAAGCATATTCAAACCGGAAGTGCATGTTTACTTAAGACTTTTTTTGCAATTTCTGCAATATCTCTGAAACGGCTATACTTGCAGTAAAAATAGTTAGAATAACATTGAAAGATATTAGTATTCTGCACAACTTTTGTTTGAAACATTTCTTCAAAAAGTGTAGCAGTTACGAGAAAATTGCTATTACCCTATTTATATTGCCATAGTTACATAGGTATGGAAAATTATATATAATAAATCGCATCTACTATGCATGTCAATTGTTTTAAATATTCCAATATTTTGACATCTAACATTTATTGTCAGTGTCACAAATAAGTTTAGTGAAAACCCGTTACAAAGGTTAGTAAATAATTTAAAATATTATATATATATTTTCTCTGGTTTATAATATCAAATATATAGTATTTTCTCTGGTTTAAAGTTAATTTGAAAATTCAAAGAGGGTAAAGTGAGTATTAGGAGGGCCACTGACAGTTGCTAACCAGTTGCCAACGAAATACACTGAAAGTATACCCTACGATGTGATTTGCCCCTTAAGCCAGGGCAAGGATTAGGTTTTTGGCCAATACATGGCCGATGTTTTTAATATGTCTTATCGACCTTTGACTTCTTCGATATTAAAAATATAATGAAGAATATTTTTAGTTTTTAAAATTCGCGCTGTTTTAATCTGTCTACTTTTTTAAAAGTAAACTGTCGCTGTTCCAATATAGAAACTACTATTACTAACTGCCTTTATACAATGGCTACAAAATGCTCTATTTCACTACTTATACACAGTAGCGTTGAATCGCATTTTCTTAGAAGTAAACGAACCTGATGGTTTTTCTTAAGTTAGTAACTATGGGCTATGTTATCAATTCAAGTTAATAAACCATTATCAATCTCTTCTATATAAGATGGAGGTTGGTATTAGTGCAGAATAGATATAAATTGAATTGATTGAAGTGTGTGCCGAAAGTTATCTTAGTATTTATTTTCTTAAGTTAGTAACTATGATCAATATGGTGTCCGGAAATGTAGATTCTGTACATTTTGATACTAGGATAATTGAATACAAGAACATTTGGATTCTAGGACATTGGCTACTATAATATTTTGTTACCACACATTTAAATATTAAGGCAAATATGCGATATTGAAATGTCTTAGTATTCAAGTGTCCTAGTACCAAAAAAACCTAGTAACCAAATGTTCTAGTATCAAAATGTCCTAGTAACCAAATGTCCAGCAACAAAACGTCCGGTACCAAAATGAATTTGTACAAGATGGTGGATAATATACATGTTAAAAAATCTATACAAGATAGTGGTAACCAATTTAGCAATAGTAGAGAAGTTTAACCTAGTTCATTGCTAATATATTGAAAAGCTTAATGATTTATAAATATATAAAATAACATTTTTGACACCCTTACCAACATAATTGTTCCATTCGGTCTCCAAACTAGAATGATACGCTAAACATCCCTTCATGACGTTAATACAATAATTCGAGCAAGCTCTAGCTTCAGGTTTGCCCGCACATCCAGCACAATGTTGCATTCTTAACAGTGATTTCGAACACTCTTGACTAGTTTTAATCTATAAAAACAATTAAATTATTTACAACCAATCAAAATACGGTATAAGGTATGCGCTTACACTAAGCATATTTTTGGATACGTCCGCCCCGACTGATATCGCTTTTGCGAACGTCCTCGCCGCTACAAAACTCCTTTTAATTTGTATACTGAGTTTTTGTGGAACATCTCCGAATGGTTTCAAATCCTTCATGTGATCAGCAACGCAAGATAAATATCTATTAAATAACAAATAAATAAATAAAATACGTTCAGCCGTATGAGAAAATAAACATACTTCTCATCAAAATGATATTGCGAATTTATTACAGTAAACATCCTCTGGTATAGGACACTGAAAAAGCTATCCATCGCCTCAGCTAAATCAACACGTCCTTTATTGTAGTAATTCTCTAATTCAGAGAATAAATCCGTGAATACGTATGAGTTTTGAACGTATATGACACCATAGGTCTTTTTGAACATCTCATGGAATTCGCGTTTAGAGTTGCTTAACATGTTTTGGAAAAATTCTAGAATAAATAAACAATAGGGTCAATTCGAATGTAGCTCTCAGTTCTTTGTAATATTTAAAAATACTTTTGAACAGAGATTTCCCATAAATGTATCAATGTATGTTTTACACAACAAACAATTACGAAAAACACCCTGTAACATGCGTTACATAATATTTACATAAGCTATATTTATTTTCGTTTCAAACTACAATAAAGTAAACAATTGCTTCTTTTTTTATTTAGAAAACATGTCTACTGCTACTAGACATTACAAATATAGCTACGAACATAGTAAAAAATTGAAAATAAATAGATTGAAGCCACGCTAGGTGACAGATTCTTGTTGTTATGATGGAGTGGTTGTCAAATAAGTATATAGATAACGAAAATATATTATATACTATGTGATTTATCTTCTAAATAAATATATTTCAAAGAATTCTTTATCATATCAGACTTTTTCTCATACTCATACATGGGGGTAGCTAAAGAATTTATTATTTCAACATCTGCATATGCATTTTGTTACCCTACTAACTTTTAAAAGTTTGAAATATTATTTTAAAACATATTAATACGAGTATTGATTAAATAAATTATAAATATGTATACATAGTTCATTGAACTGTGAACTAAATATTTAAATTAAGAACATTCATAACATATTTTACTAAACATTTAGTGGTAGTGTTACCAATATAACATGGAAAATTCACAAGAACAGTTTGAAAACATAATTTTTACGGTCTCTGAGTTAATTTTCACAGTTCAAGTGCCTTATGGCCCACTGAACCGTAGGATTACACTTCGAGATTCAATATGGTCCCCTTTTAGCACAGTCTGTCACAAATTGAGTAATCAATATGGCGTATTCTCCCCTACTTTACCGATCCACAATTTAAAACCGTAATATCAAACCTTATTTCTAACTTTGTGATATCAATATTGATTTTTAAAACACCCTTATTCGAGATATATATATATATATATATATATATATATATATATATATATATATATATATATACACGAGGGTGGCCTGAAAAGTTTCCGACCTAACAAAGATACAAGACATTTTTTCAGAATTTTTTTTATTTTTCAACATAGTCTCCTTGTAACTCTACACACTTTTCCCAGCGATGCTCCCATCTCTGTAACCCGTCCAAATAGCACTCGGCGTTTTTCTCTGCAAAATAATTGTTCACGAAGGTGATTGCCTCTTCATTTGACGAAAATCTCTGTCCTCCGAGTGCAATTTTTAGATGAGGGAACAAAAAGAAGTCGCTTGGGGCTAGATCTGGTGAGTAAGGCGGATGGTCAAACAGTTCAAACCGTAATTCGTGGATTTTCGCCATGGCAACCGCTGAGGTGTGAGACACGTTTTTGGTCTAACGTGAGCAAACGCGGCACCCAACGCGCGGACAGCTTTCTCATGTCTAAATGTTGATTTAATATGTGACAAACACGTTCTTTTGACATGATCATAACCTCTGCTATCTCTCTCACTTTAATTCGGCGGTCGTCTAGCACCATTTCGTGAACTTTGGCGATGTTTTCGTCGGTAGTTGCAGTTTTTGGACGTCCCGAACGTTCATCGTCTCCCAAGCTCTTACGGCCACGTTTAAATTCAGCTGCCCAAAATTTCACTGTGGTAAATGATGGTGCAGAGTCCCCATACACAGAATCCAACTCATCTTTGATTTGCGTAGGCGTATTGCCTTTCAAAAACAAATATTTGATGACAGCTCGATACTCGATTTTGTCCATTTTCATAAAAACACTCACATCAACTCACTCAAACGACTGTTACATAACAACTGCGCGTCCAAAATGGCTGAAACTTTGGTGAGTAACTGTCAATAGATGAACAACGAAATTCCCTAGCTTTTATTTACGAGTGCTGCTATCTTCATGTTGAGGTCGGAAACTTTTCAGACCACCCTCGTATATATATATATATATATATATATATATATATATATATATATATATATATATATATATATATATATATATATATATATATATATATATATATATATATATATATATATATATATATATATATATATATATATATATATACTAGTATTTTATATATTGCTTTATTTTTATATTTTGTAAATTTACTTGAATATAAAATGTTTTGAAACATGTTTATGGGTTCAATGTCGTTGCAATTGCAGTTGGTTTTTACTTATTTCGTTTGCTGTTAATGAACGTTGTAAATTATTTTACAACAGACAGAGCTTTAATTATCCAGATGAAATATGATTATGCTGGGAAATCGCGTGGGCTCATGGTCAATGTTGAATCAAAATTGCCTTTAAAAGTATACTCAGTTTCAAAAGCGGTCTAATATTTAATTCAAATTAGTTGCATGTCAAATCAAATAAACTTTATAAATGATTTAAGCATTTTTAATGATGCTTAGGGATATTTTAATATGCGAAATAAAATTTTAACTAATTATGGAAATTAAATCAGTTTTGGGATATTAAAAAATGTTTCTATTTAAGTTTTATAGTAACAAAAAAAAAAAAAAGTAAAATGTTTAACTAGCAAATGAAGTCATCGCAGATATAAAAACGCGAAAAATAAATGTATAGCCAATGACAGGTGGTTTTTCGAAATAAAAAGCGTACTGTCAATAAAATATTGTAAAATTACGGATTCGGAATGTCGTTTGCAGAAACCGGTTCGAATGCAGTTTTTAAAAGCAGCGAAATTATTTGCGTTTATCTCTAGGGTTGTCATCATAAATATTTTGTATTATTGTTTAATAAGTTATGTATGTATATATGAATTTATTTAGGAAAAAGTGTTATAACTGAATTACAAAGACAACTTCTGCGGCTGACCATAAGGTGGCTACATTCTATTGTTTTCAACTGTGACATGTTGTCAAAATGTGTTACATACAACAACTGTATTATATTCGTATACGCTTAGATAAACTTTGCTACTGTTTTGTTAACTAGTTTAGCAGAGCCAAACTGCTAGTAGTTTCGAAATAAGATTCTTTCTCTTGATATTATGTATTTATTCTATTATTTTGTCTTAAAACTATTACCAAAAAAATACTTTACCATCAAACCTTTGGGCCCTCGTGTTCAGAATTGATGACAGCTTAATTAAAGAATCCTTGACAGTTTTTTCAAATTGTTGTTTACTGAAACTTTGTAATCGAACCTCTGTTGTTTCGGTACAGCATGTTTGACCCAAAATTGGACAAACTCTTAAATGTTGGCCTGGAATAAAAATAAACACTCAATTTTCATATATAATCACTATAAAATATAAATTCATGCATAGAGCATTTGAGAACAGGCTGAAATAGCTGAGGGTCAATTTACACATTATTATAACTATATTCTTTTTACACAAAAACTTAGGTCATGTTAGTTTAAACTCATGTGTAGACAGAGAGAAAACATGAGTTTAAACTGAGCTGAGTTTTGTGTAAAAAGAATACAGCTTATAACCTAGTTTGTATATTTCATAATACAATGATAAAATTGTTTGACGGTCACTGTGACCGCTATATTCACGCCTGTTATTTATGCAACTGATTTTGCATATTTGCTACGCTTTTAGCATATATTAACTGGATTTAAATACGTAAAACATGGTCAGTTTTTGTCAAAGCCGGTCTAAAAAATGTAGTGAATAAAAATACATTTGCAAACTCTCGCCAGTGGATGCATATATTTTTATGAAATGTAATAATTCTTTGGTGAAGATCGTTGGCGGGTGGGTGGGTTAAGAAGCGACGTATGGACGAGTGGCTATGTGTATTCTAGCTCCACACTGTCCAACATCAGTGTGTGTGGAATCCTGTTCAGCTACATTCCACCCGCGTTTTGTTGTTAGTTGTTACACACCACTTGAAGTTCTCAATGGACTTACAAGAGCTATGTGCGTCAGTTCTATGTCCCCCTCGGGATTTCAAAAGAACGCTGCTTTTAAACACGCTGTCATTATGATTCGTGTCTGGAGACCTCCTTAACTTAATTTACTGTGAGTCATGTTGAGTTTGGTATTGAAATCTGGAGCGTTCCGAGCGTTAAATAGAGTACGTAATAATTTGATATTGTTAGCAGTGCACTAAATTTTGAGTGAAAAATATGATCAAAAAATCTATTATCTAGAGGTTATATTGCTTAATAGCAGACCAGTAGTAGTAAAAATTTCATGATACCCTACTGTGCTTCTCAAACAAAACGCCTCACAGTGTGAACATAGGAGACACAGTGAGGCGACAACCCCCTGTAGCGAATGGAATATTCGAAAAGATACAAGAGGAGTGTATAAATAGGGGCGACACAATTGCCGCCGCCGCGGACGGTGGTCGAACTGCCACCTAACAAGACAAATGTTGACAAACGGATTCGGACAGAAATATATATTATATATATATATATATATAAAAAAGACGTGATTTATAGACAACAAAAACACCGCTAAAACGAAGAACTGTATATGTATTTACCAAGAATATTTATTTGGTAGTTTCCATGAATCACAGTCTAGCGTTTTGCGGCTATATTCAACAAAGTTGTCATAATTACAAAGCGTAAAATGTTAAATTATAATCATAATATCAATCAAGGCTATGCACGCTTAAAAATAATAACGTGCTGCTCATAAAACGACTATAAAATTAATCAAATTGGTCCATAAAAAACGCCCTCTTTTATAAATAGAACACGCTTCGTTAACCGGAATTGGTATACGCGTCATTGCGTTCCGTTTTGACGTACTTAAGTTTAGGGGTTGCTCAAGTAGTACTTAAGGGTTGAAATGGTGAGAAAGAGACTTTAAGCGAATTACATCCTAGAAGTAACGGACTAGAACGTATTGGTGGCGAATAAATACAAATGAATGAATGGCGCGGGAAAAAAAAACACGATATTTTGTGGTGGATATTTTCTGAATGGCAGTGACGAAATAAATATACAGGATGTACCAAAAAATGACGGATGTTGGTTATACAGATTAACAGTTCACACCCCATGCGTTCTTTATTAAAATTGGACGAAACGTTTTGAATGACATCCCCCATATATTGAGAACTCAGGGGCTATTGTGTGGGTTAGTTATATAGTATTGAAGTGGTCCTAACACCTCCCTATCTGAAATTATCAAGGGGAGACATATGTCCAAAAAGCACTAGGCATTGCTAAAAATATCTATTGTTATTGGCATGACATTAGAATATTATTTAAATTTAATCATATTCATGTTTGATTTTGAGACTTTAGCACCTTAGTTTAATGGGAAATGCGTCATATATAATCTACAAAAATATACACAGTAAAATTACGGAAATTTCAAATCACTTCTAACATTAATGTATTGCAGGTCACATAGTTATAAGGCGTATTGAATTGTGTATACATCGCGGAATTCCCCATCAAACAAAGTGCAAAAATGACCTAGACATTTCAAATTCTGTTTTATAGTAGAACATTTTATATACATACACCAATACGTCTAATTAACCATTAAAAGCAATTAATACTGATCTTAAATATAATAAATATCGTAATTAGAACATTAATCTTATTCCTCATGTTTCAAAACCAGTGGACGTCAATCGAACAATGAGGAAGAATGGAATAAACATTTTGAAAAAAGATTCATTGATTCTTAGTTTACCGACGGTGTAAAGTAACAAAAACATATTTCTAAAGATTAGAGTAGGTAAAAGACAATTGTTCACAAATAAAAAGTTTCCTGTTGTTTTTTTTTTTTTGTTGAAACCCCTAAGGTATATTTGAACACATAAAATTGAATCAAGGGCGGTTTTCAATCACTACGAATATTATTGGTACATAACTGCATCTTCCCAAGCGTCCAGTTACTTTGTTATTTTTAGTTAAAAATTAAAATAAAGTTTCAACATTTTAATAAGACCTAAACATTTATTTAGGATATACTATTAAACAATCATCACACCCATTTAAAAAACATAAGCAGTTATTAATAACAGTGTAGCGGGGATTTTCTGTATACTAAATATTTTAAACATTGAAACTTAACGTATACACAAATACCATCTGACTGACTTAAGGTGTTGAAAGAATGTTTCCTGGATATCCAAAAATCGACCTTAATGTTTGCTAGAGGGTGGAGGGGGGAAGGGGCTGCTCAATGGGAAGCTTACATCTGACGCTAGTGTGTTACCTTTTGTGAGAATGTAGATACATATACTTGAAAACTTAATAAAATCACCTTTTTTGCTTCGCGTTTTTGGAGGCAGGTGTCACAAAAATGACCTAAAACGGATACGAATGAAAGAAAGCAGTAAATATTAGATGTTTACTGCTTTTAAATGGCATAAAATTAAATCATTCATATTATATTAAAAATGTATTTATTATACAAAATTACCCCCACAAATGATTGGAGTACCTACATATATAGTTTTTGAGATATAAGTAAATTATAAAAAATTAGGGACGTTACACAAATAACTTTATTACTTATTAAATTATGTAAATAGCAATGACGTAATAATTTTAATATGAGTAATTTAAGCATCTTTATATAAATCAATAATTAATCTAATTTATTTCCACGGTTATAAAACTCGTCATAACCTGTCGGTTAAAAATTCCGTCCGCAAAAAGCTTTGTAAGAAAAATAATAAATAGGTATATCGAAAATATCACGGTTGTTAAGTTTGGTGAAATGAATGCCTGGATACTACATACGTACATACATACATAGGTGTCACATTAGTTGGAAAATCGATTTTTTTCGTTATGTTTGGACAAAGGTGCGTTTATGGGAGGGTTAGGGGGGGGTTTAACACCGACAAGGTGGTCCACAGGAGGGGGCGCCACATTCCTAAGAAGCCGGGTGCTCCTGTCCAACTGCTGCAACAGCTGTTTTTAAGACCTTAAAGATATACTGTTTTTAATCAAGTAGCGATTAACGTTTTTGTGAGACAATGGGGTCGAATGATATAGTTTTCGATAATTATTATTGTTGAGGTAACATAGGCGGAGTATCAAGAGGATAGATGCACTGAAAACTGAATTGTTTTTCGATTAGATGCTACATAGTTGGTGTTTTCGGAAAGAGGGACGATTCGTAATTCAACTCC
The DNA here is from genome assembly GCA_018344505.1 of Nebria ingens riversi. Taxonomy (NCBI): domain Eukaryota; kingdom Metazoa; phylum Arthropoda; class Insecta; order Coleoptera; family Carabidae; genus Nebria; species Nebria ingens. The sequence continues at coordinate 35,739 of JADQWA010000230.1, forward strand.
CAGTATGTATATACCTATTAAGGTACATTTATCACATATATGGAACACGTAAGAATGTGGTCAAACAACTGACTTAACCATACCGATTAAGATAGCCGATGTCGAGACATGCGAACACAAACTGTATGCGCTAATTTATGTGTGAGAATATTCTTACCAAAGTCGAAAGGAATCCGGGCGAAATACAATCCGCCTGCTTTTGATTTTAAACCAAAAATCTGCGGATGACTCACTGCGTGAACAAGTACATACATACATACATACTCAGTTTCAGAGCAGAGGAATGCGCTGGCTGGTTCGTAACACCTTGCATATTTTCGAAGCAGGTTCGAACCTGTCCACCACATTCCAAAGACCTCTGTTTCGGTCATCCGGTCTTTTCTCCGCATATACGTACGAAGTGCGTCATTTTATTGGAACTTACCGAGCTTTCATTGTTCAACAAAGATTAGTCCGCTGTGCAAGATTCGACATGTTTCGATCTGTTCCAACATCACAATTGATTCAACCTAATTCTAAGCATGTCTATATTTAAAATAAAAGCACATACATACATACATATATATATATATATATATATATATATATATATATATATATATATATAAAAATATATATATATATATATATATGTATATATGTATATATATATATATATATATATATATATATATATATATATATATATATATATATATATATATATATATATATATATATATATATGTGTGTGTGTGTGTACATCAATAAAGAAATCATTTTCAGGGTTTATCAATTTCTCTATTTATTAACTTCATTAAGCGTGGTTTAATGATTAAAGATGCGGTTTAAATGAAGCCTTTCTTGTTCTATAATTTTCTGGACAATTCGTCATCACTCGTACAATAGATTATTGTTTATATCGTGATAATATAATGATTCATAAATCACATATGTCATCTTGAAGATTAACACTAATTGTTTATGAAATGACAAAGTTAAACAAATCTTTGCACTTTCAAGCTAGGGTACATTGTACTGTATGTATGTATGTACTATTCCATAGCACTAAAATACAAGGATAAAGTCGTTTTATTTAATAATTGCGAGTGTCGTGGGTCGATAGAGAAAACCTGTCGTGTGTTTACTGTTTTTTATCTCCTGTTTTTCACTTGCGCTTTACGCCGGCGGTCCCCAACAAGTTTTTGCATATGAAATGACGTCTTCGGTAAAAAAATGGTTTTAAAGATGCTAGATGTCAACAAGTTATTTGATGTGTTTAAAAACGTATCAATTTTTACTTTCTTTTACGAAGTAATAAGTAAGTATTGTAATCATGAAAAAAAATATCTCGAAATTTTAAAGGAAATACACCTTTTTACTTTCTTTTACGAAGTAATAAGTAAGTATTGTAATCACGAAAAAAAAAATTCTCGAAATTTTAACGGAAATACACCTTTTGACCTTCCCTGAATCGAGTCTGACTATTTTTGGAATGACGTCTGTGTGTGTGTGTCTGTGTGTATGCGCTCTACAGCCTACACCGTTGAAGATAAAATTATGAAACTTTAAACTTAAGATTTGTATATGCCTGGGGCGAAAACCTTCTATTTTTGAAAAGCATATTCAAACCGGAAGTGCATGTTTACTTAAGACTTTTTTTGCAATTTCTATAATATCTCTGAAACGGCTATACTTGCAGTAAAAATAGTTAGAATAAAATTGAAAGATATTAGTATTCTGCACAACTTTTGTTTGAAACATTTCTTCAAAAAGTACCAGTTACAAGATCTTATCTTATTGATATTGCCATAGTTACGTAGGTATGGGAAATTATATATAATAAATCGCATCTACTATGCATGTCAATTGTTTTAAATATTCCAATATTTTGACATTTAACATTTATTGTCAGTGTCACAAATAAATTTAGTGAAAAACCGTTACAAAGGTTAGTAAATAATTTAAAATATTATATATAAATATTTTCTGTGATTTAAAGTTAATTTGAAAACTAAAAAATGCCCGGCCATAATAATTTTTAATAATATGTAATGAATAATAATATTTTCTTTATACTACTATAAAATCCAACATTTAAAATATGAAATACATATGTTTTCTATGGAAATCTGACAATAAACTAACTTTACACTTTTATTGGACAATGAATGAAAATATTTTCTTGAAATTTAAACTTTTTATATTTTTATTTATATACTATCAAATCTAAATATACTGACTACGTAAAAGAAAGTTTAGGGCCAATACATGGCCGATGTTTTGTATATAATATAAAAAGTTTTCTTAGAATAAATCGGAAACGGTTTAAGCTAGCAATTTATTTTACAGATTAAAATCGATTTAAAATTAAATTTTGATATAGTATTGAATCGAGTCTGACTATTTTTGGAATGACGTCTGTGTGTGTGTATGCGCTCTACAGTCTACACCGTTGAAGATAAAATTATAAAACTTTAAACTTAAAATTTGTATACGCCTGGGAAGAAAACCTCCTATTTTTGAAAGGCATATTCAAACCAGAAGTGCATGTTTACTTGAAACACTTTTTGCATATCTTCGAAACGGCTGCACTTACAGTAAAATAGTTATAATTAAAGTTAAAGATATTAATGATTTTGTTTGAAACATTTCTTGAAAAAGTGTACCAATTACGAGAAAATTGCTATTATCCTATTTATATTGCCATAGTTACATAGGTATGGAAAATTATAAATAATAAATAGTATCTACTATGCATGTCAACTGTTTTAAATATTCAAATATTTTGACATTTAACATTTATTGTCAGTGTCACAAATAAGTTTAGTGAAAAGGCGTTACAAAGGTTAGTAAATAATTTTATATATTATATATAAATATTTTCTCTGGTTTAAATATTTTGAAACTAAAAAATGCCCGGCCATAATAATTTTTAATAATATGTAATGAATAATGATATTTTCTTATACTGCTATAAAATCCAACATTTAAAATCTAAAATACATGTTTCCTTTGGAAATCTGACAATAAACTAACTTTACAATTTTATTGGACAATGAATGAAAATATTTTCTTGAACTTTAAACATTTTATATTTTTATTTATATACTATCAAATCTAAATATACTGACTACTTAAAAGAAAGTGTAGGGCCAACACATGGCCGATGTTTTGTTATTGATTTACCTACATATATCTGTATAGAAATAAGAAATGGTGCGAAATAGCGACATTTTTTCATTAGATTAAAATCTGTTTAGAATTCAATTCTGCTATAGTGTTCATCAAAATCATTCCAAAATTCTAAAATTATTAACATACCTATAATTTAACATGGACTCAAAAAGTTTTCTTAGAATAAATCGGAAACGGTTTAAGCTAGCAATTTATTTTACAGATTCATATCGATTTAAAATTAAATTTTGATATAGTATTGAAGAAAATAATTCCAAAAATCCAAAATTATTAACATGTCCATAACTTAACATGGGCCCAAAATGTATTCATGAATAAATCGGAAACGATCTGAAATGAAGATTGTTTCATCTGATTCATACCGATTTAGAATTCAATTTTAATATAGTATCGATGAAAATAACCCCAAAAATCCAAAATTATTATTATGCCTATAACTTAACATGGGTGCATAAAGTTTTCTTTGAATAAATCGGAAACGGTTTAAAATAGCAAATTGTTCATCAGATGAAAATCGATTTAGAATTCAATTCTCAAATAGGTAGTATTGATGAAAATAATCACAAATATCCAAAATTATTAACATGCCTATATACCTAAGTTAACACGATCTCAAAAAGTGTTCTTTAAATAAATCAAAAGCGGTCTGAAATAGCAATTTAAGTATTAGATTAAAATCAATTTAGAATTTAGTTCTGATATATTGACCAAAATTATTTCAAAAATCCAAAATTATGATCATGCCAGTAAACACACCCATTCATCTATTGATATCTAAACAATATATAGAACAGCCCCCTCTAGCCCCTGCCCAAACCGCCAGTATATGATAGAGTATTGAGTATCGCAAAGCATTCACAGGCCCTTTCATCATCGCAACCTTTGATGTTATTGTCACACACAAACATAAGACAGTAAAAATATTTAAAAAGAAACTCCAAGACAATAGGATATATATATATATATATATATATATATATATATATATATATATATATATATATATATATATACGAGGGTGGTCTGAAAAGTTTCCGACCTCAACATGAAGATAGTAGCACTCGTAAATAAAGCTAGGGAATTTCGTTGTTCATCTGTTGACAGTTACTCACCAAAGTTTCAGCCATTTTGGACGCGCAGTTGTTATGTAACAGTCGTTTGAGTGAGTTGATGTGAGTGTTTTATGAAAATGGACAAAATCGAGTATCGAGCTGTCATCAAATATTTGTTTTTGAAAGGCAATACGCCTACGCAAATCAAAGATGAGTTGGATTCTGTGTATGAGGACTCTGCACCATCATTTACCACAGTGAAATTTTGGGCAGCTGAATTTAAACGTTGCCGTAAGAGCTTGGGAGACGATGAACGTTCGGGACGTCCAAAAACTTCAACTACGACGAAAACATCGCCAAAGTTCACGAAATGGTGCTAGACGACCGCCGAATTAAAGTGAGAGAGATAGCAGAGGTTATGAACATGTCAAAATAACGTGTTTGTCACATATTAAATCAACATTTAGACATGAGAAAGCTGTCCGCGCGTTGGGTGCCCCGTTTGCTCACGTTAGACCAAAAACGTGTTCGAATGAAGATTTCCAACGCTCTGTTGGCGCAGTTTGGGCGCAATAAATCCGAGTTTTGGCGCCGATTAAGATGAAACTTGGATACACCATTTTGTTCCCTCATCTAAAAATTGCGCTCGGAGGACAGAGATTTTCGTCAACAATTATATTGCAGAGAAAAACGCCGAGTACTATTTGGACGGGTTACAGAGATGGGAGCATCGCTGGGAGAAGTGTGTAGAGTTACAAGGAGACTATGTTGAAAAATAAAAAATTAAAATCTGAAAAAATGTCTTGTATCTTTGTTAGGTCGGAAACTTTTCAGACCACCCTCGTATATATATATATATATATATATATATATATATATATAATATTATATATATATATATATATATATATATATATATATATATATTATATATATATATATATATATATATATAATATATATATATATATATAATATATATATATATATATATATATATATATATATATATATATATATATATATATATAATATATATATATATATATATATATATATATATATATATATAATATATATATATATATATATATATAAATATATATATAAAGTTTATGTCCCATGTGAATTTCTAATCTCTTCGGGCTTCGGCGCCACCGGTAAATCTCGGCTGTTTTAGTCATAAACTGCCCCAGACATCATAAAATATGTTAGTGATTTTTATTGCTTAGTACTGTAACTAAGGCTCCAAGTTTGTTCAATTTAACCTCATAAACTATGATAAAATAGGTATTAGATTTCGTACCGAGATAACGTAAAATAAGAAATTTCATTGTATAATATTATGTTAAATATCATATTTAAATATTCCAAACTTGCTATACCTAGGTACTAATTTTCTTTATAATTAAATATCAAGAGAAACATTATTACCTATCCGAATGAGCATACATGCATACATGCATACATACATACATACATACATTTGAACATTTACTCTTTACAAATACATTGTATTATTATTATTGTTATTACGCCTATAGCTAAAACAATTCGCCTTTAGTAGTGACGTAACTCTTCCGTTGCGTGCGAATCTAAGGATTTTAGTAGGTACATATTTAGGTAATAGGTTCGACAAATCACGCAAACATTTAGAAAGAACAGCATTGCGCAAACAGTGCAAAATAGTCAAAACACAATCCCTATAGTATACCTAACATTCCGGCCTCCTGTTTTATTTTACCTGGCACCATGACTGGTTTGCATGGTTAATTTCGCAGGTACCATTTACGACACCAATTATTTCATTTAAGAGGCGGAACACTTCAAAAGGCCCTTAAAAAGTCAAAAACACTACACCCAAAAATGCTATACATTATTTCACAACTACAGCTCATATTTAAGTGTGTATCATTAGCTTTATTTTCGAAAAATAATCAAAATATTGTTAAAAAGTTTCAGAAAAGAAATGAAACAAAAGAAAATTAGAGCTTATGATTGGTTCACTTCATTGCTTTACGTATGTCTTTGATAGTATATATTTCATTCACAAAAGCGATATTGAATGGTGAACAAAAAAAAATAATTGTGTTTTAAATAATGATTTAATTTACACAAAAAGTGTGAAAAACGCAATTGAATTTTTAGTTCGTGTTTTTTTTTGTCCGACAAACTACCGTATTAAAAACATAATTATGCAGTGAAAATTACAGCGGAACTACGATTTTTATTCAACAATGATACCATTTATACAATGCATACAAACAACCCAGAGGCGTGCGCAGTTAAATATTCGAAGGGGCTATTACATCCGGTAAACATACAACCATTTTATAAATTAGCAATTCAAATGAAAAATCACGAAATTATTGCTGGCGGTAACAAAAATAATTATCATTTAAAATTAATAGCGTCTTATATTTGATCAAAATTTTAAAATATTTATTTCCCAAAAAAAAGACTCCACCTACAGGTAACTTATGCAAGAACTGTACGTACTCGGCGACGCGGTAAAGATGAAAGAACATATTTGTGTTCCATCTCTCCCTAACAACCACACCCTAAAATCTACCGCACCTTGTTGCACTCGCACACAGGCCACACCAATGATTAATGTGTAGACACATCTATCCATCTCCTTCCCCAACACACGAAACTATATTCTATCCTTTTCTACCTCCAAACACTTGTCTTTGTTCAACACATCTTTAGACCTTATAGTGTTAACTCTGTCTACTGCAGAGGCCACTTCAAATGTTTGGACAGTAAATTCTGTTGCTTTTTAACTCATTTAAAGCGCAATCGTGCCGTCTTTGTTCTACTTATATGAGCGGGGGGATGATATACATATTATAGGTCCCACTTGCACTTGCGCAGTTTGCACATAGTACGCGCTTTGTTTTGTTTTTTTTATTTTTTTATTAGAGTTCGTGCTGTTTGGACAGCGAGTGGTTTGACCGAGCTTAGCGTGGGAGAAATTCACTTCGACCAGCGGTCGTCAACATGGCGCAGAGATAGTAGACGGGATCATAATTTGTCATAAGTGCCCCTAGAATAATTGATTTACCCTACGCCAATGTTGTTGTATATTTAGGTATACATATAAAATAAAAGAAGCTTGCGTAAATCTGACGTCACTGTTTATTTCATTTATGCCTGTTATTTCAGGGAAACAGTTTTGGAACTGCGGGTGTCCGTTAGATTTTCGACCAGTGTTGAAATTTCATGTCGCACACCTTCGTAGAGGAATGTACAACCTCTAAATTTTATATCCGGTGAGAATTTCGAGTGTCAAATATACCTAATTTTGAAGTGTCAGAACTTCTGCGGCAGAAATTCAGCAATTTCTAGCAACGAGGCAATTAATTAATATTTTTCTGGCGACAAGTCAAAATGTCTACGTAGTATGTACATTCACAAGTAGCTTGTGATTGTGACGGTCTGGTAGGGTAATCGATAAAGAACAACATTGCAGCACATTGACCTGCATGCTACTCGTAGAACCCTTAACATCCTTTAGAGATCAATCAAAGTGAAGGTGTCACGTTGCCTCCCACTCCTTATCTCCAGACAATCCCATTTAATTTGAGTAATTGGCGACTATTTTTCAATAGTAATTCTAAAAATATTCCATCCACTTGAAGAAAGCGCAGATATTTAAATTTATAAATATCTATATGCATATACAAACATGAGCTACGTTCTGTTTCCATAATTCGATCATACGGAGTTCAAATCCGTGGTCAGAAACGCTGAAAACATTCAGTTTCGAAGTTATGAAGCGAAATAGTTTGAGACAAAGACAAAAAATTGCAAACAAAATTGCTAAAAACTTATCAACATGAAATTCCCTGCTGGCTTAAAAACTATTGAAAACGAAATGAAAAATAATCATCAAAAGTTATTTAAAATAAAATAAAGTGTGGTAGAATATCAATTTTATTGCAAAATGTATTATTTTGTCCAGTTTCACGAGCTAATATAGAAGATTAACATTCTTTTAAACTTATAAGTTGGTAATGTTGACACATTTGCTACGTTTATATACAGTTTTGCACCGATGTTTATTTCGTTTGACGTTTGTTATTTTATTGTGGTTAAGTTATTCGGCTATTCAAAAACAAACTTACAAATGAATTGTAAACTTAGTTTATTGTCAAGTTTCTAAAATATATATTTTAAATTTAATATGTTCGATTCTATAGTACAATTTCAATCTAGTTATTTTTGACTGTGACGTAAGGTTGTTGCATGCCCATGATAAGGGATAATAAATTGAGTTTAGTTTCAAATTAAAGAAATTAAATAATGTTTTAATCCATATTTAAATTTATTATGTATAAAATTCCATGTGCTATGTGTTTGTTTGTGTCATACATGTAAATAAAATGAAATTATGTTTAACAAAAGCTAGAATTGAAATTAGGAATAGCAGAGCATGTAACTGTATTAAAAAATTCACAGTTTTTATGTAAATGTAGGCTGTGTGAAATAGTTAAAAGCTATTCTGCTTATCTTAACTGGCTCTTTACTTGCATATCTCGAGGTTGAGACCCGTACCACAACTACCAACTGTCGGTGTGTGTAATCAAGACATAAAATGTCACTAGTTGCTTCATTCAAGTGTGTAAAAGATATAAAAGTGTAAACGACAACGTCGGTGACCGTATACAAGGTGCTCTGTCGGCAGCATCAGTAGGTATGTACATAAAAAAAGGGGAAAATCTCGGCATGAACAAGGTCACATAAAGCATCCTACACAAGGTACCAGGACACAGGTATATTTTCGGCTTATCTTAGGCGCCATTACATTTTCAGGGTTTCTACCCACATACATAGGTACATTTTGTGCAATTTTTAGGTTATTTTCGCTAAACGAATGCGCCAAAGAAGCAACCCGAATCGGAACCTGAACCTGTAGAGTGTAGACTGGTGTTCCCGATGTACTACATACATACACTTGGTGCAAACACTCAGACTTCAATCAAACACACTTGAAGAGTTATTCCAGTGTAAAGTTAAAATTGCCTCCAGCAACTTGCTCGTTGGAAATGAAACGCTTTGACTATTAGTTAAGAAAACATAGAGCATATCATGTCCGTTTACCTATTAACCGAAGTGGCCTAATCTGTTCCACATCTATTTCAATTCGTTAACAGTTATTTGTGTATGTATGTATACACAATTTAATCAGGTGCAACAGATTTATGTTTAAAAATAGGGTGAGACACTATTGTTCGTTACGAAGGGACAAGGATCCTTTAGGGTCACTCGCATGGCTATTAATTGTGCATATATTACCTGGGAAGTGTTAAAATAATTAAACATTCACATAAAAATAGTTTATGACATTTACCGTTAGTGCAATGTACAGTAAAGCACAGAAGTTTCATTATTATTCATATTAACCGTGTCATGATTCGCTGCAGTAACTGGATTATATATGTATGTATGTACCTATATACAAATGCGACAAGTGATTCGTAAAATATGTAAATATTATAGCCCGACGTGGTTGAGGTACTTAGATCTGTTTCTACTGCGGCACGAATTCTATTTAAATAATTAAGATTTCGAAAATATCGGTGTTCGTGTTTGCATACGAACTTGGAAACATGCTACAAAAAAATAAATAATATAATAAATATATATATATATATATATATATATATATATATATATATATATATATATATATATATATACAGTAGTGTTCACTTATAACGAACCCGTTTATAGCGAACTCTCGACTATAATGAATCCTTCGGGAAAACACAAATGATATCCTATATTTACAATGATAAGTTTTTCTCTTTATAACGGATCTGATTATAACGCACATCCGCCTAAAACGAGCTGTTTATTGTCCCTGGCACTCAAAAATTCCGCCTATAACGAACTCTCAGATATAAAATTCGGGGAATCCCCGTTAATAAAATGCGCGAAAACGAAGTCATTACCAATCTCGCTACCAGTGATAGATATTTCACCCAGTCGATCAGTACAATCTAAAGTAACAGATTTGTTCAAAGAACAAATTTAATGTACATATGTATATTCTATCAATATAATATGTATGATCAATGTGTCCTATTTTTTCCTGAGCATATCATGCATGAATATACATATGTATTCTGTTAATTATAATTAATATTCTGATCAGTTTCACAGTTTGATGATTTATTGAACTAATAAATTAAAGTCGGTAAATAATCGATTCATATGAAGGAAATAATGATATGACTTAATTAACATTCTAATTGCTTTAATTTACGTTTGAACCACGAAGAAGAAAATGTAGTCCAGAAAATGTTAAAAATCGCGAAGAATCTTATGAATTATTTGATAATCCAAGCTAATCTTAAATATAATTCAAGGGAAACCTGATGCAATTTTATGAAACCGTAAATAATTTAGAATTTTATAAAATACCTACTAATGTTTTTAACTTACAGAAATAATCTACATAGGTAGTACCTATAGGTAAGTAAAAAGAAATGAATAAAACATAACTGAATACAGTGCTGATAAAGAAACGCCCGTACTTTAAAGGTAAGGCGGGGTAAACGGAGATGTTCATCTCTCAACATATTTGCGAAGTAGTTTTACTGCGATAAGTTCGAATAAATTCGCAACTTTTTTCTTTTTTTTAAGTTAATATTACCTACGCGTGGGATACTCGCAACCTGTGCCCATCAGCACCAAACCACACACGTCCGAAAATACAATTTCCCAGTACACAAGTTTTAATAGCAGGGCCCCCAAAAACAAATCAGTCGAAACGGACAGAGCACTGTGTGTTTTTTTGATTAAAAAAGTTTTAAAAATAAATGGGATGTGTTATTTGGGTAAATAAATTGAAGCGTATCCGCTTGAATACGTGATTTTAAATTGATTCCGTTCCAAATGTATTAAAGAGGAAAAAGTGTAATTAGAAAGTTCTTTAACGTATTTAAATCATTTAATCGAATCCAGCATAAAATTCCGATTCATTTAAGTCCAAACTTGATTTCTTATCACCGTATTAACCTTCGGTGTTAACAATTAGTCATAGGGTAGTCGTGGAGTTAACTGTGATAAGCATTACATGATGTTAGAAACGGTGTTAACTAAAGATAAACGCCAAGTCGAATCCAGCATAAAATGTCGGTTCATTTTTTATCACCATATTAACTTACGGTGTTGACAATTAGTCATAAGGTAGTCGTGGATAAGTATTATATGATGTTAGGAACGGTGTTAACTAAAATAGATAAAAAGTCAAGTTTGGGCTCAAATTAACAAAAATTCGATGCTGATTTTAGTTAAATAACGCTCAAATAATTTTACGGCTATTATAAATGTATATAACCTTAATTTGATGCAACAATTGACCAGTTGAGATTATATTAATAAATTGATTGCTAGAATTAGGACGTATACTAATCAAAAATAAATTTATTTGAAATCTGGGTCAACATTTAATTTAATTAATTTCTGATATTAGGCAAATATACAATTTGCAGATGGTCTAATTGGAACAGATGTTTAGAATTATGCAGCAAATTACACTAAACCACAGTTGCTTAGAGTACAAAGGTGACTAGTACATTTACAGAGCACTTTATAGGTGCTTTACGAATAAAATATTTCGATTCACATTACAGGGGTACTCATTGTTAAATAATGTATGGCATGAAAATAGATACAAAATCAACACTTGGGCAACAAAAAAACAACAACTGTGTGTGTGTGTGGTAGGTAGAGTGCTTCAACAACAAAAGAATGGATATATGAAAAGAAATAATCGTCGTCAATCTAAATAATATCTAATCCCGTTGAAAATTGAGAACCACACAACTTGAAAATGATTTTTAATAATTTTCAGGGTGTTGCACATGGCGTACGTCATCACGTGGAATGTCGTAGTGTTAAAAAAAGATACAGATACACCATCAACCTTACATATGAGAAAGAAGGCATGATTTTAGTACTCTGTGGTGTTTATTTTTTCACTCGGAATATCGTTTAGCTGGTCTGACCAGCCCGTTTATACATTCCAAAAGCCCCCCCTCACCCGCACCTCATTTGACAGGGCCGGTTTTAAAAACAATTCAAATACATTTCGCAAACAAATAAAATCAACAACTCAAAAGTGCTAATTCAAAAATCACATATCAAATTAATTCATATGCCAAAACCAGTGGACATATCAACACTCGACATATGACCGCATAATTGCTATAATAATTATTGTATTTAATGGCGGCTACTTAAATGTTTTACACACGGAACTTATTGAGAACTTCTGTCGTGAATCTGATGTTAAACAAAACGTTACTTGAATTTTAAATACAAGATAGTGAAATATGTGTCTAGATTATTTTTGAATTTAAATAAATAAAATGTATGAGCCAGTGTCGCGTATTTATATATATATATATATATATATATATATATATATATATATATATATATATATATATATATATATATATATATATATATATATATATATATATATATATATATATATATATATATATATATATATATATATATATATATATATATATATATATATATATATATATATATATATATATATATATATATATATATATATATATATATATATATATATATATATATATACATATATATATATATATATATATATATATATATATATACATATATATATATATATATATATATATATATATATATATATATATATATATATATATATAAAAGTGTAATAGAAGCGACGCCACTGGTTGAGGTATTTGCTGAGTAACAAAGTTATATTTATTTAACTATTTGCTGACGGTGTGATAGCACCCTGGCGACGGCGTCGTAAAATCTACACATAAAATGTTAAATTGTCAGCGTTCTGTGTGCCTATGATATGATATAGAAGCTAGTGCCGCCTCAAGGTGTAACATTACACCGCTTTGGCGGTAAATGACGCTAATTACATACTACTGTCGTGTATAACGAGGTGTCAACCCGCGAACTTAGTCGCGTGTTTGACTTTCTTAACTATATGGTTCTTCTGGGTGTGATAACACACCCAGAACTGTTTAACCTGTAAGTTACATATATTTTACTAACAAATTCGATAAATTATAAAAAGTTGTACCTCGTATAACTGGCGTGTGAGCCTGTGGTATCTAAATATGCTAGTTAAATAACAATAATCCTCGAACGAAAATGTACAATTTGTCATTGTAGGAGGCGGAAGGAAAAAAGTAATGTACAACTTTTAGAAAGCCGGATGAACAGTGAGGGTTGGGTGTATTCGGGTATTTTTAGACAACACGTGTGGAGCGCACGTGTGCGTTTTTACGGTGGCCAGTTTACGGCCGTAAATACACGTCCAGAGAGAAGTAACGGCTAAAACCGTACTTTCGAGAATTATTTAGCGGCGCGACGGCATACAGGATTTATGAGTACTATTTACGTGGACAAAATGCTATTCTAGAAATAACAGTTGAAATTGAAAATAAATGTTTGCTATAAAAATAGATAATATAAATAATCATTGCTATCGATTAGATTTATTACAGTGAAATATATATATATATATACAATATATATATATATATATATATATATATATATATATATATATATATATATATATATATATATATATATATATATATATATATATATATATATATATATATATATATATATATATATATATATATATATATATATATATATAAATAACCATTGCTATCGATGAGATTTATTATATCGTTGAATAATGTCATTAAATATATTTATATGTTTGTTTGTTGTATTCAAAATTACTTGCACTTTAAACCAGGGTTATCTGTGATCGGGGGTTATTGAGATTAACTTTAATTCGGGGTAGATTTAATACCGTCGTTATCAATCAACATCTTGAATATACTATATATTTATATCACAAACTCTCAGAATTATCTTTTGAATATTTAGACATTTAAGATTAAGAAGTGTAATATTTTTATAAATGACGATTGATACCTAACTGTTAAAAACTAGATTTTCTAAAATGTCTACTCAGTTACCAATTGCAAAAGCAATTCAGTTTAAAATCAACAAATAAAAGATCTAAAGAGGTGCAAAAAATATGAAGCGTCTTTTCACAATAAACAATCCATTTCTAATTAAACTAAAAATAATTTTATAAATAAATATTTCCTCACGATTTTCGCCAAAAACTCGCTCAAATTGTTTTTTTATAAAGCTTAGCCGAGACGAGTCTTAAAGATTAATTATTTTTATAATTACAGCTAATTTCGTTGAAGTATAATGGTTCACTTAACCATTTACAATTGTGTGCTAACACATAAAGTACAATTAGGGAATTAAATAATAAATACAGACAAGTGCTAATGATTTTATTACAATTCTAAGTATTATTCCGTGTTTTAATTTGTGCAACTATCCAAAAGGTTTTGGATTCCATTCGAAACCTACCCCATAACTAATCCCATTGGGATTATAAGATTTACGATACATTTAAGGATTAGCACAGGTAAATTGTATCTGAAATATTTACTTTTCGAATAAGTAATAATGCTCATATTATATATATATATATATATATATATATATATATATATATATATATATATATATATATATATATATATATATATATATATTCAAGATCCTAAAATCACTGTTAGTCACCCCTATTTTAGTTTCTTTTTACTCGTAATGTATTGCAAATCTAGCAAAGCCTGTTTGGTTTAACGGTCAATGAATGTATAAAATTGAAATAAATTATTAAAGCAGTTTATTTCTGTCAAGATTTAATGACTACAGCGATTGCATACGATTTTCTGCTCTTATTATAAAGATATTTCAGTCATTTATAATCAGCCTACACATTTTAAACACAACCGACCTCTAAATAATGCATATGAAACCGAATATCACATAAGTTTTACTCGAGTCTACTCAAGAATCCACAGAGACGTTCTCAACATTTTTAGGATTTTGTGAAAAAATCACAGATTGCTTGAAAATGTTACACATTACCCAATATGTCTTAAGAACATTTAGGATTCTTAGAGATTAACTAGAACATCAAAGAATGTTCTAGTTTCTCTAAGAATGCTCAATTTTTCTTAGAGACTACTCACGAATGTCGCGAATTACAAACTGAAGTACCACAAATTCCATAGAAACAAAGCCTTCTATCTCAAAATAGTCTAGAATCATAAACAAATAATAAAAAAACATCAAAACAATGTCTTCAAACCAATAAATCGCTAGTAAAATTGATTGTTAATATAGAGTATTATAATTTTGACTCAATTATATGTATATAAATATATATATATATATATATGATATATATATATATATATATATATATATATATATATATATATATATATATGGTATATATATATATATATATATATATATATATATATATATATATATATATATATATAAAAAAAAAAACACTTGCCACTTGCGGGTTTTGCTAGAAGATCTGTAATGTTGATTCCTCGACTTTGAAAACCAATCCTGACATCATTGCATTCTAACCCTAATGTTGGTGTCACACACAATAATAATACACAACAAATAACTAGAGTACATAAACTATTATTATAAAAACACACTTTGTCGTCCGTACATTGTTGTTTTCGTATACTAAAACCGCACATTGATTGTTGTGTACCACTACTACAAATGCATTTATTCACAGCCATTGTATTTTTGATGTGATCGTTCCTATATTAAAAATTGTTTAAAACACTTTAAAATACATGTACAAGCGACATTTGTAATTGTTTATAGACTATTTGTTTCATAAATAATACAAAAAGGCACGACTATGATACACATGCTTCTAGACGCGGACATGAAATGAGATGAGATGAGAATTTGTAGACGGCGCAGTATGCGCACCCCCCACTTTTAAGCTTTAAACGGAGGAATTAGTACTTTAATTCAAAAAATGATCCACCCCATTCTATAAGTAATCGAAAATAATGCAGCGCAATAATTTATAATAGGAAAACTATGATCCCTATATATCAAACTCTATAGATTGAAAAATTATATTGATTAGAAACTAGAAAATTTGTAATAGCAACAAATTGAATAAAACTTTTACCGCCCATGCGCATTAGTAACTTTAACTGATTAGTTCAATACTTGCTTAAAATGAACAGAGCTGGTGTGACAGTAAGAAATGGCTTTAAAAAAGTTAGTCATGTTATATTCGATATGGATGGTCTCATATTAGGTAAAATAGATCTTGTATATACTATAAACAGTTGTCATATAAATTCTTAACCTTATTTCTATTTGCTCGCGAAATTATACGCTTAGCTTCCTCTATTGTGTAACTTTTGAACTAAAACGCGTGGCGGGATAATTGAGCACTCAAAATTTACAGATACAGAAACTCTCTACACACAATCAACTCAAATAGTTGTTGGTGCGTATGGCAAAATATATACGCCCGATATTAAAAGACAATTGATGGGTTTAACGGGGACAGAAGCAGCTGTGCTTATAGTAGAATTATTAGAATTGCCTATAACACCTGAGGAATATCGCCAAAAAGCGCTTGCTGCTGAATTGTTATTGATGTCTAATACAAAATTAATGCCAGGTAAATAAAATTATGTTTTTTTTTTGTTTATAGACACGGAAAAAATATATAAAAATGTTATATCTAATATCGCTAAAAGGTATGGAAAAGTTTATACGAATGAAATAACTCGCAAACTTTTGGGAACGCCTCAACGAGAAACTTGTAGAATTGCGGTAAAAGAATTAAAATTACCGATAACACCTGATAAATTCAATGAATACTTTAATAATGAAACAAAATTACGATTAGCTAATGTTGGTTTCTTACCAGGTATCATTGCTACCACTTGAATAACAATTAATGTTTTTAAGTAATAAATATTTATTAAACTCCTAATTTTCAATAATATAGGTATAGAAAAGTTCGTTAAACATTTACACAAAAATAACGTCCCGATTGCTGTCGCAACTTCGTCATCGAAAGAGTCTTACGATGTCAAAACGCAAAACCATCAACAGTTTTTTTCGATGTTTCACCATAAAGTCACGGGCGGTTCTGATCCGGAGGTCAAGAAAGGCAAACCAAGTCCGGATATATTTTTGCTTTGTGCTAAACGATTCCCGGATTCACCAAAATCTGCAGATGTATGTATTTAAAAGATTTAAACATTGTGAAGAATGTTTAGGATTTAATTTTTTTTATTTTAGTGTTTAGTACTCGAAGACGCACCTAATGGGGTAACAGCAGCTTTAAGTGCTGGCATGCAATGCATTATGGTTCCAGACCCAGCTGTAATCAGCCCGGAATTTCAAAAAGATGCAACTTTGGTTTTAAACTCTATCGAAGAGTTAAAACCAGAAGATTTTGGGCTACCGCCTTATTAAATTAATAAAATTAATTTGTCAAATGACTTTAATTTTATTTAATATATTTACAAATAAAGTACTACTGTTCGAATAAATTACATTTGAGATAAAGTATGAATTTGATTCATAACATCCTTAGCTTTGCAATTCACTAACGAAACACTGCTTTCTTTACCCATATCTGCAAAAACGTTATATTAATTTTTGGGACTACTTTACAACGCGGAGAACTAACCATATCTAGCCCATAAGCGAGGCTGTACTCCAGAGCACTCGCGAATCAAAATCGGGAACTTGGGGTTCTGTTTTTTAAGCTCTACATAATTTTTTTCGATAAATTGTCTAGAATTATATAACCTATATATTAATCGAATAAAACTAATATGAAACCTCTATACCTGACTCCTTTACTAGTTTCGCCTGTCTGGCATAAATGAATTCGTAGTTCTTTTAAATGAGAACCGAATCTTACTGCTCGTGACATATTTTATTGAAAATGTATATTAGATTTTTGTTTAGCGTATCTTAGTTCGTATAGGGAATTTTAGTTTAAAACCATTATAAACCAAAGCTAGTGTAACGACGAACTAAAATATCTGTTCGTTTTAATTTAAAGTATAATCGTACTAGTATGTTATAATATATTTTGTATTAGGATTAGCTTTTAAAAATATTACGATTTATGACGGATATTATAGATTTAGGATATATTTTAAGAGAATTGCTGTATTAATGATTGGTAACATTGGTTTTTGCATAGTTACACTAGGTGTAGCTCTACGCGTAGGGCTACCCTAGAGTGCAGTTGAAAACTACTGCGTTTTTGTAAGCCATCCTTATGAGTCTAATATTATGAAGTAGGTATGGTAATACTGAAAAATTATTAAATATAATTTGTTTATAAGGGTATTTTCTGGGTTTTAAAAGAAGAAAGTAGGTTTATATGGCTACACTAGGTTACACTTAGTGCACTCTTAATGTCAATTGGATTTGTCAGTGTTAGCTAGAATCATGTCTCTAGAAAATTTGAAAAATCCCTAATTGGTAAAACTGACTCTTTTGTGAATAAAATAAACGACTGTTGAGGAGCGGGAAAGGTGTGTAGTGTATAATAAATAAATAAAAAGGACAACAAATAACTTATTTTTGAAAACGGGTAATTGTTAGAAACATTTTCAAAATAATTTTACTAATTATTCTAATTACGGTAATAATGGAAAAAGTTGAGACGTAATAAATTATAACCTAAACTTTGTGCAACAAACGCCATACACCGATCCGCCCTGCCGCACGTTGTTTGAAAAAAATAACATTTTAAGACTAGCCATCTAGGTAAGAATCAATATAAGATTAAGAATGCAATTGTTTGAAATTAAACACATGTCGGTTATAGTTGATGAACCATGTCGAGTATCACGTTGGATAAAGACACGTTCTTGCGTCGGTTGAAGAAGTTATATGACGCCTGGCGTAATGCAAACGCAACGGCTGATGGATTTGGTAAAATGGACTGTTTGGTGACTGCAGTCGGTGCTGACGATGACGTAGTCTATTCCAAGTCTGCCGCTCTGCAAACATGGTTGTTCGGTTACGAATTAACTGATACAATCGTGGTGCTAGCGGCTGATTCCGCACATTTTCTAGCGAGTAAAAAGAAAATCGATTTTTTCCGTTCGATCAAAGACGACGATAGCATCGTTCCGATTAAACTGCTCGTCCGCGATCGAACTAATAAAGACGCGATTAATTTTAAACAACTGATAACCGCGATTAAGGGTAGTAAGGAAGGTAAAAACATTGGGGTATTTACTAAAGATAATTACACGGGGGAATTTATGGATAGTTGGCGTGATGCTATTAAAAAAGAGGAATTTACTAACCTCGACATCAGCGCTGCCGCAGCTTATTTAATGGCACCAAAAGAAGAAATAGAAATAATCACACTTAAAAAAGCTAGCAATGTAACGGTTGATGTTTTTACGAAATTCCTTAAAGATCAAATTATGGAAATAATAGATTCTGATAAAAAAGTTAAACATAGTAAACTTTCCGAGGGGGTTGAGTCTGCGATAACTGACAAAAAATACGTCTCGGGTGTTGATGTTAACCAGGTTGACATGTGTTACCCGGCAATTATTCAATCGGGAGGAAACTACAATCTAAAGTTCTCCGTAGTTTGTGATAAAAACATTTTGCATTTCGGTGCAATTGTTTGTTCGCTAGGCATTCGCTATAAGTCTTACTGCTCAAATATAGTCCGAACCTTATTGGTAAACCCCTCAGACGAAGTCCAAAACAACTACATGTTTCTTGTTACACTCGAGGAAGAAGTCCTCAAAAAGTTACAAGCCGGAACAAAACTATCTGAGGTTTATGAGGCTGTTTTTAATTATGCGAAAAAGGAGAAACCGAATCTAGCGAATAATCTAACGAAAACTTTCGGATTCGGTATGGGGATAGAATTCCGTGAAAGTTCAATGCTAATCGGACCCAAAACTACCGTAATCCTTCAAAAAGGAATGGTCTTTAATATTAACATTGGTTTTAACAACTTGAAGAACACGGACGCAACTGATAAAGAAGGAAAAATCTACGCTCTATTCATAGGAGACACAGTCCTTGTCAACGAGGGGCAACCCCCAACTATTTTAACGAATTCCAAGAAAAAGATTAAGAATATTGGGATTTTTTTAAAAGATGAGGAAGAGGATGACGAAGAAGAAGAGAATGAAAAGGAAAACACACCAAAACATGAGATATTAGGACGTGGAAAACGTACAGCTGTTATTGAATCAAAATTACGCTCAGAACAGTCTGCGGAAGAAAAACGGAAATTACATCAAAAAGAACTTGCATCCCAGTTGAATGAAAAGGCTAAAGAGCGCTTAGCAAAACAATCTAGTGGGAAGGAAGCTGAGAAGGTTCGAAAAAATACTGTTAGTTATAAAAGCGTAAATCAAATGCCGCGCGAACCTGAAGTAAGAGATTTGAAACTTTATGTCGACCGTAAATACGAAACCGTAATCCTACCAGTATTTGGAATACCCGTTCCTTTCCATATCTCTACAATAAAAAACATCTCCCAATCCGTGGAAGGTGACTACACATATTTGCGTATTAATTTTTTCCATCCCGGAGCAACAATGGGGCGCAATGAAGGAGGCACTTATCAACAACCAGATGCAACATTTGTAAAAGAAGTCACTTACCGGAGTACCAACACCAAGGAGCCCGGTGAGATCTCTCCCCCGTCATCCAATTTGAACACTGCCTTCCGATTGATTAAAGAAGTCCAGAAGAAGTTCAGGAATCGTGAAGCTGAAGAACGTGAAAAGGAGGATTTGGTGAAGCAGGATACATTGGTGTTGAGCCAGAATAAAGGTAATCCCAAGTTGAAAGACTTGTACATCCGGCCGAATATTGTTACTAAACGTATGACCGGATCTTTGGAAGCCCATACTAATGGTTTCCGGTACACCTCGGTCCGTGGCGATAAAGTTGATATCTTGTATAATAATATCAAAAACGCGTTCTTTCAACCTTGTGACGGTGAGATGATTATCTTGCTTCATTTCCATTTGAAACACGCGATTATGTTTGGAAAGAAGAAGCATGTTGACGTTCAATTTTACACGGAAGTCGGTGAGATTACAACAGATTTGGGTAAACATCAACATATGCATGACCGCGATGACTTAGCAGCAGAACAGTCTGAAAGAGAATTACGGCATAAATTAAAAACCGCTTTTAAAAGTTTCTGCGAAAAGGTAGAAAGTATGACAAAACAAGAAATAGAATTCGATACTCCGTTTAGAGAATTAGGCTTCCCAGGAGCTCCTTTCCGAAGCACAGTCCTGCTTCAACCAACCAGTGGAAGTTTGGTCACTTTAACCGAATGGCCACCATTCGTAATCACATTAGATGACGTAGAGTTGGTTCATTTTGAACGTGTTCAATTTCATCTTAAAAATTTCGATATGATTTTCGTCTTTAAAGATTACAACAAGAAAATTGCGATGGTCAACGCGATACCGATGAATATGTTGGACCACGTCAAAGAATGGTTAAACTCTTGTGATATTCGATACTCTGAAGGTATTCAATCGTTGAACTGGACTAAAATCATGAAGACGATCACAGATGACCCGGAAGGCTTTTTTGAGAGTGGTGGTTGGACCTTTTTAGACCCGGAATCTGAGAATGAGGATCAGGCTGAGGATGAGGAAGAAGAAGAGGATGATGCGTATGAGCCAACAGATGCTGGAAGTGTGGTAGAGACAGATGATGATTCAGAGTACTCAGAAGGAGATACTGAAGGGGATACAGAGACTGAAGAATCGTTGGCAACTGATGAGGAATCCGGGAAAGATTGGTCAGATTTGGAACGGGAAGCTGAAGAAGAAGATAGGGAGAGAAGTAATTATCAAGAGTTTGATACGCGGAAAGGGGGCGATTCAGCTAGAAATGATAAACATTCCAAACACTCTAGCCAACATAAGAGCAAATCTCATGACCGTCATAGTTCATCATCGAAGTCTAGACACAGTAGTAGCAGTAGTCCGTCGAAACATAGCCCATCCAAGGATAAACATAGTTCGTCGAAAGATAAGCATAGTCCTTCGAAGGATAGACATCATTCATCTAAGGGAAAAGATCGGCATCATCACCATAAGAGTTCTTCGAATGATCGGAAACGTAGTAGGGATGATAGCGGGGATCGTAGTTCTTCTCGTAAGAGGTCCAGGAAGTAAATGAACTTTTCACTACATGTTTCTGATTTGTATCTAATTTCATTATTATTTACTGTAATAAATATATGATTAATGATTATCTAAGTTTTAAGTGTATTCCTTTGTAAACTACACTTTTTAGTTTCTGTCGAATAAAAGTATTTTTTATATAGATATATTTATATTTGGAATTTTTCATAATGTAGGTTATGGGATATACAATAATAATAATAAGTATAATTATATTAATTAATAAAATTTTCATGTATATATATAAAAAAATCACACTACCGAATTCTTTGGAAAGATTAATATAAAAGAAAAGTAGAAAGAATCGATATGCCTATAACGAAAAAAGCTGTATTTTAAGAACGATTTCACCGGATGCGATATACAAAACAGTCTTAATTGCACCAAAAGATTTCCTAAAAAGAAATTCAAAACCATTTTTTCACATCATCTTAAACCTATGACAATTACAGAAATGACTGGGTTTTGCAAATGCTACTAACTATATTTAAGGAAATATATATATTGTATCTTTTTAGTATAAAATTTGTTACTATTTTCTTTCTTTTTTTTAAAATCTTGATTATTCCTTATTGTGTGCAAACGTATTGAAAAAATCGGAATTATTATTACAAACTTTATTAATATAGTAAAATTATGCTACTGTTGATCAGTTGTATGTATGTATGTATCATTCAATCAGAAATGGTGCATTTGTCCAAATATGCGACAGAGGACACGGAGAGATTTGGATGCCCCCGGTAAAATATACAACGTTTATTATTATTACTAGTTGAGTTAGTAAAAAATTTGATTTTAAAACTAGGCTTGGCCGAAATCTCGCCGTGTTAGATTTGTCACAGATATTCTAAACCTATATTAAACTATTTACAAAATGGGGGGCGGGGTCCTAATTTCTGGTACACCTGGGCTCCGCCCGTTTTAAGCACCTGCTGATGTTACATGGGATTTAGCAGAATCTAGAAGGCGTACTCGCCTCGATTCTATTAGTGAGCATTTTTTGACAGTGACCCTTTTGTCTAGACAACAGACGTCACATAACATTTTTAAAAAAAGGTGTGTGAGTACCTTTTGTTTTTGTATCGAGTTTGGCACAACCATTTTCGACTAATTTGTTCACAAAACATTCGGACTCTCTAATATAAATCCCGAAATTACTATTATTATTATTTATTTATTCATTTAACTATTTAATTTAATAATTAAAAAATGTTTTGTACGAATGTTCATATTAAAAAAATACAAAATTTCACGAATCTCTCTATTTAAACCGTCAAAACCGTACTAAGCAGTCAAATTTGGGCAACAAAAAATCAAATCAAAGCGTTATGGTTCATGTGTCGAATAAACCATTATTCAGTTTAGCTTTACATAATTATTACTAGCTTTCGTGTGGATACTTCTACGGTCTTGAGGGGTTAAAGTTTAGGTAATTTTGATTGACATGATATAAAAACAATAAAATTTATGGCGAAGATTCGTGACTTTTGTTCTATTGCTTCATCTCAATGTCACACCACTTAGAAAATATTAAAAACTTAAACAACTATGAAATGTAAATAATAAAATGCAAGGTGACTTATTTAAAAACAATTCTATAGTGTTTTTTTTTTCATTTTATAATAATAAATATTTATAAAAAACTTGTAGAATCACTCGCGCGTTACCAATTCGCCATACCCGGTTTGTTTAGTGTCATAAAATAGATTTGACACGATGACCCGCTCTTCGCACTGCTAAAGAAAACTTTGTCGTTTCGTTCGCACAAGAACTTCAACCGTTGCGCCTTCTTATGCATGAACACACCGTCCAAATGACCCGACTCTACAGATCGGATCTCGATTGCTTTGTTGCCCCAGCCCATGATCTGTCCTGTGCCAATATAGGCAACAGACGTAGGCATCTCACCCCACTAGAATAATCATTATAAATTTCATATGACGTCACATTTCGACGTCTATTTTAAATATTACCTGAAGTACAATTTTCTTCGATTCTCTACCATACGTATTTACATACACCCCTTCATTGTCGTAGCATAATAGTAACTGCATACCATTGCTGTTCGGCAATGTTACGATACAATGCGGAGTTATAACTCCTTGGATCTAAAAGAGAGTAACAGTGGTCATACGTTAAGCTTCATATACAAAAGCAATAATATTCTTCTTAGATTAGGTTAAAAAAGCAGAATTTTTCATTCTTTTAGCGATGTTAAACGATACTACGGTTGTTTTGTTACTAACTTCACCGATGAAGATGTTTATATAAAATAGATCCTAGAACAAATTGCGATAAGCGCTAAATTGATTAAATATATTGCAAAATAATGAAGTATTACAATAAATAATAATAATATTAAACTGAAACATCTGCAGGGTATTGCACTGAACATTCTTATACGGAGTAGGTATATTTTGTTTATACTCAATGGTTACAATAAAGTTATTATTAACATCTATATCTACGCCCGGCCATAATCATTTCTAATATAGTACCTATATTAAAAATGATTATAGCCGGGCTTAGAGATAGATGATAATAATAACTTTATTGTAACTATTGAGTATAAACAAAATATACCTACTACGTATAAGAATGTTCAGTGCAATGGCATTATGGTTACAACTATTGCACTGGACACACACACACACACACACAGACGTCATTCCAAAAATAGTCAGACTCAATTCAGGGAAGGTCAAAGGTGTATTTCCGTTAAAATCTCAAGATCAATTTTTTTCATGATTACAACATATATACATACATAACATCATGCCTATTCCCCTCATATAGGTGGCAGAAAAACCTTTACATTCATTCGCACCTTGACAATCTTTCGCCATTCAACTCTATTCTTACAAACTTCTTTCGCTTCATTCGGATTCATTAAATTCTTCATACACGCTCTTCTATTTCACTTGCTCACAACTTTCCTTTCGCGCAACTCATTCTCACTTATTCCGAGGACGACCCTGCATTCTCACACCATTTATCTCGCCCACGTTAACCTTTTTTGTCAATCTTTCATTTGACATTCTTACGTCTTTAAAATATCGGAAATTCTTAAATAATAAAACTAAAAATAAATGTTGATCATATAATCTCAGTACCAACATTAGGATTAGTACTATACTATTTTTCAAATTTTTTGGCAGTGTGGAGTCTTATGAGGAACTGTGATGCAAAATTTATCCTATAAGACAAGGATTGAGATCATTTTTCTATTTTCGTTGAGCTTATAGGATGGTATATATATTACGGAACTGACCTAAAGATTTACAACTCCAGATAAACAAAAAACTAAAATTGTCAGCATTACCAAAACAAATGAGATATTATTATTAAGGTAAACCATCAAGCTCGTTTAAAGATACTAAACCAGCGAATGTTTTTTTAAATACATTTGACGTGCCTGCATAAAGAATGTCTGATAAAAAAATTTTCATGATTATATTGGGAGGAAAAAAATATAAAAACTATGAAAAAGTGCCTATTTTGGTGGTTTTTAATTTTTTTCTTCCAATATAATTATGAAAAAAAAATTAAAATATTTATCAGACATTCTTTATGCAGACACATCAAATGTATTTTTTTTAAAACAATTGCTGGTCAGTTTTGAAGATATAGCAAATTAGATTGTTTTATGATTTTAAGACTAAAAGTACGGTGCTAATGTGTTTGAAATTCCTTTTCAGACTTTATTTAATGATATACCTTTTTATTGTAGCAAAAAATTTGCATATTTCTAATTATTATAACAATTTGCGGTTCTAAGATTTATGCATAAACTTAGTTGAATGCAAAAAAAAAGAGGAACCAAAGCTAATGGTTGGTATCCATAGTGTGAACTTGAGAAATTCACTACTATAATGAATTTTGAAAATATTCAACTTGTGTCTGCGACGGACATTTGATGTTTTTTCTTATCTTTCATATATTTTATATATTATATATATATATATATATATATATATATATATATATATATATATATATATATATATATATATATATATATATATTATATTATTGTGGTATGATACATGCTATAATGTACCAGTATACCAACTTTAGTTATAAGTGAAAATAGTGACAACGCTGTGCAGTTTTCGCAAACAAGAAAAGCATTGCCTATACCTACCACACTTCCAAAATGTGTGAAAAATAGTATATCAACAAATTGACAGTGTGGCACTCAAAGGAGACACTTATAATTCCGGGTTAGTATTATACATAAATTATGTGTTAATTCAGTGCAAAGCATTTATATAGGAGGGTTGTAAAGCGCTGTTAGCAATTGTGCAAATACGTGTATTTACATCGATATATCATTAAAAACACTTACATGTTTGGGAAGGTATATATCGTAAACGCTCGCAGAGTCCAAATCAACAGCATGGAAGCCGTCAGCACTTCCATAAATGACTTTCAACCTGGTTCCTTCCTCAACTGTTAAATCTACTAAGAGTGGTCGATGCGTTAACTCGCCGAAGGTCTTAAACGCCATAAACTTATGGTACGGCTTGGGGGCCCACGCGTAAATCTCAATACTGTCTTTTAGCGCGATTACTAAGAATTTTATCCGTTCGTATTTGACTATTTTGAAGTGGACAGCACCTTGAAGGTCACCCACATTTATCCAGCCATTACGCCGTTCCACTTGCTATAAAACAATACAAGTGTCAACTCTGTTAGTTGTGAATCTTCCAGATAGATCATAATGAACGTAAATGCTTAATAAACATTTGTGGAAACTTACATCGCTAAGGCCATCAGTTCGAAGAATTTTGCTCTTAAGCCAACTGAGGTAATAAACACGAACGCGATTCTTCTTTCCAGAAATTGTAACCAAGATATTTTGACCTTCCAATACTTCCATTTGTTGGAATCGACGTCTAGATATCAATTGGTAAACTTTACCCTGTCCAGAACGGTCCAACAACATGAGACCATTTTCAGTTCCTATTAATAAATTGACACCTGAAAGAAATAACAAATTCTAAAATCTGAAAAAAGTAACTAAATAATAAAACTAACATAAAACGAATCTAACAAATAGTTTTCTTAAACATTTTTATATCAATAATAGTCTGAATAGAATTCTTTACCCCACAGAGCTGCGCAGAGAATTTCAGAGTTGAAGCGCTTCTTATATTTACGAATCTCAGGCGTGTCAGATGAGACGTCATGCGACGTTGGCGTAACGTTCACGTTGACGTGTGATTCACGTCGTGACGGACCGGAACCCGCGCTGAACCCGAATGTTAAGAACGAACGTTGTTTCTGTTGCAAGGCAAATGCGTTTAAAGGGGGTGGAACACTTTTGTTAATAGGAACCCCGGTCGCCGCAACAGACGGGGACGGGGGCATTACTGCTTGACGATACTGCAAAATACAGATAAACATATTATGGTATTTGGAAGTTTAATCGATTCAGGCACAAGTTCTACTGATTTATATTATGTTCACTACTCATCAAACATATTTGAACATATGTCTGAGATTGATTGAATATAGAGTAACTTTTTTTTAACAAACATATCAATAGACTTCAGTACTCTCTAAACAGTATGCAACAACGAGATAGCTTAGTTACTCAGTGATGTCACATCTATCTTCAAGTAAGAGTGCACCAGATATTTATATTAAGCAAAATCGCAGTAACTACACGATTAAAATATCAGTAGAACTTGTACACTGTCAAATAGAAGAATCTACAGTGTGATTGATAAAATAGAAACAGTGAAACATCAAACAGTGAACTAAGAAAGAAAATATTAATTGTAAATATATCAACAACTAAGTAACTGAACTAAAATCAAAATGGTGTAACCGTAGTCTGTAAGTTTTATATCTTTGACATGATGACAGTCATCTATGTGAGAAGATGTAACAATCAGCAATAATTGTGAGTGATTCGTGAAAGAAGCGTCAGGCAAAAGTGTTAAGTGCCATGCAGAGTTTTGGTGTTAAAAATATGGAAGAACTCATTTGTGTTATTATGTTACTTAGACTGATCAGAGTATTGTCAAGTAACAAAATAACAAAAAAGCCATTGATAAAAATAAATTAATAACAAACCAAAATAATAAAATTAAAATAATTATATGTATTAGTCTTTCCCGTCAGTTTTTCCCATACCAACAAAAAAACTAAATGCTAAATAAAAATAAATAATGATTAATAAAAATTATGTAATAAACAATAAATGGGTTAATGATGTTGTGTAGTAACGCTTATAACATACTTACAGTTATTATTTTATATGAGGACGGGACACGAACTCTCAGTTAGCGAAAAAACCAAAGAGAAAGACACAACATTAGTCAAACGAGAAAAAACAAAATGGCGTTTAACAGAACCAAAATGAACACAGCGATGGAGACGCACTGACCTTCCGTTAAACATCAGACCGGCATTCGATCATCAAAAAATTACATTTTTCAGTAAAGTACGCGAGAAAAGTGACGTCATAACTCACAGTAACACCTTCCAAACAATTCAAACACCATTTCGTCATTAGTTCACAACCATTTCCAGTAAGTATGCGTGACTTGGTTGAAAAGTCTAGAAATAGGCGCATTTGTTTAGAAAATGTCGCTATGTTCGACGCCATTGTGGCTGCACGATGAGCGCGTGTATAAGAGGACATGACGTCATTACTTTCCTCAGCGGTTCAAACACACAAAGGTTAAACAACCAACGAATGATGATTTTAAACAATTAATAATTAATTTAATGATTTGACTAACAGACTAGTTTAATCTAAGTTAAGTTCTGTACTAGTACTAGATAAAACATCACTAAATGGTTAAAATAGACAGGGAAACATACCTCTTCGCTTTGTGATTTGTCCCGGGCAGATGGCGTGCCAGGACTGGCGCTAGCTTGACTTAAAAGATCTGGAAGAACACTAGAGGTTCTTGTACCTTCACCAGAAGCTCCACGTCCCTGCTAAGAGATTCAATTGATTGGAAAATAGATTTAATTATCCGAATTAACAAACATAAGCACAATTATTTACATAAGCACACAAACAATAGATTATGTAAAAATAATTTTTAGTTAGTATAGACAAATAAACAATTGTAATAACAAACCAAAATAAATAAATAAATGAATGGGGTGAAACAAAACAAAATCGACGGAACAAACAGCAGCAGCAACCAGTCGTCGGCAAAATTTATTTTTCGAATTTCTCATGCTTCTAAATCGTCTGTTGTTGCAGAATCGTTGCAGCAATCTTCATGCCTGGTAGTCGAAGTTCTATGCATCATTTAGGTTATTGTTGGTGCAGAAATTGTTAAAAAGGCCACACATTTTTTTATTGTAAGACTGATCATGCTGCTTGTTAATTTGTTCACACGTAGTTGAGTATTACAAATAAAGCTCCCGAGGTTTCAACTTAATATTACCTTCCCAATAAGCTTTTAGATTTAGTTCAAATTGTATTTGCAAACACATTTGGTTTACAGTACCAGGATTAAATGTTTCCAAAAAGCAGAAAGTGAAAAGTATCACTCTTACTTACTTACTTACTTATAGAGCAATTCTGTCATTTAAATCAGATTTACAACTTGCTTAGAATCGCTTTGTTGCAAATTTGATCCAATTATCGAATTGACTTGTATATATTTTATAGTAATAATTATTTCGTTATTTTAATACCCAACAAGCAGTACTTATTTAGTTGAGTTCAAACAAAAACTAAAGATTCTACTAAAAACAAGATAATGGATAGTTACTTAGATAGAAGGGATATATTTTTGCGGAATTATGAAGCTAATCTTGATTATTATAGTAAACACTTGCAGAAGACACGTTAGTAATATTATCAACACTATAAGTATTTATTTATTTAGAGTTATTTAAGAAGTCTACGACGTGTGGAAATTAAAGTAACTACAAATTCCCGTTTACCTGCAAATATAAATACTCCCCGGCATCGCAAGATTGCGTCGGTGACGCAACAGATCCGCTCGAATTCAAATCAATTGGTCTCGAGTTCCTACGCCGCATATCATTCGCCTCCCTTGAAAATTTACCCTCCATTTCTTTCCTGCGAGCCTCTAAATTATCCCTCAACCCTTGTCGAGCAGCCGAGCTCCTCAAAACAATATCAGACTCCGTTTTTTCGCGGCGAGGCCTCAAGAAGTCTAATTTCCCACCGTCGCTTCGTAGTAGTCCAATACTTTTCAGCGCGTTTAAATCATCTCGACCCGGTGAAGAACTCGGCGATTCAGAGTTCGTTTTAACGAAATCAGTCAAGATAGGTTCGCCGCGAGGAATACTAGCGTCTGAACCACGACGGTTATTAAAGAACCCGCTTGACCGCAGAGGGTTAACGTTCCGGTCGACGAAAATCGCGGAGTGTCGCGCGGAGCTTAATGGGAAAAAGTCGGAGTTTTCGCGGCGAAATCCGCGGAAGAATGGCGTGGATATTTTCGCGTCTGATTCAACGCGACGGTGGGTTATGATTGGTTTGGGTTTCGAGTCGAGTTTGTGTGAGCTACTTGATGTTGACGTTGAGGAGGAGTCAGCTGGGGATGATGTTGAATTTTGAGACTGAAATTTGTTAGGGAAAAATCGTGCAAAGTCCCAATCTTTGAGTAATGTGGCTTCATCAGTGTCTTCTCTTGTGTGACGACTGGCTGCTGACTGCTGTTGTGTGTTGGTTTTTGGATTTTAAATGCCAAAAAAACACGGAACAACCAAAACGAATAAGAACGAACCGATAATTTCCAAATTAATTAAACGATAATTTTGAGTCTACCAAATATCACATATAACTTGCGAAATCCGAATGAAAGTATACTATTAAATGGGGATAACAATGAGATAATTACGGCAAACATTTATTGTTACAGAAATTCAGATTTCTTGTCATAAAAATCTTATAGCATGCAACCAGTTTGAATTATTCCGTAACACCTAACAGATGTTCTTTATGGAATAATTATATTATGAATCAAAACCTTCAAAAGACCATGGGTCTCTTGATTGTTCTGTTTATTTTCAAAATATTAAACACAAAAGAAATGTTGTTTATCTTGTAATGTATGTTAAAGTGTCTAACCAACATAGAACTTACCCGTTTCATGACAAGCGTTCGGTCGCCCTGTGATTCTTCATCGTCTGGGGTAGGTGGGAGTGGTCTGTTCGGAGCTCCACCTCCTGAGCCACTCCCCGAGCCTGTGGCACCCGGGCTCGAGCTACTGGGCGTGCTTTCAGCGACCACGCCTAGACCAGGCCTGTAAGAGAACTCGGGACTAACCAAAAATAACCAAACAAAACGACAGAAAAAAGTACAGACAAAACAGAAGCAGAAGGAACAGATTGTTAAATAATACAAGTAGATGATTAAAGAAGAATACAGAATAAAATATTAGGTAATAATTAGAAGAAAATAAAGCATAAATAAATAGGGTTAGTAAACAATAGTATTAGTAATATTTATAACTAGCTTATGTTTATCTAACCAAAATTTAAACCACGGTTCAATCAAAGTGTTATGTACAGTATTACCAATATTTAAGTTGAAATAATAAACCAAATTCTATATACCTTAAACTACTACAAATATATGAAATTTATACTAAATCAGGTCTATATTCTAAATAAAACCAATTTCAAACAATACATTTTAATAATTACTCACAGTGGTTTTGGTGGATCGCTTGCCAATAAAGTCCCGTCATTCCTAACTCTACCATTATCTTCTGGTTCGGAATCCGATTCGGAATCCACCAAGGGGTCCAAGATATTGCTGGTTGGTGCGTTTATGCTGGTCGAAGAACTGTGGTTGATTGCCGAGCTGGAAATTGGAGGAACGTTATTGTTGACTTGTGATTGTGATTTGCTGTTGTTGCGATTGTTTCGCGGAGGCGCTTCCGGTTGTTGTTGGTTCTGTTGGACGACGCCAAGTTCGTTTAACTGAGCTGCCAGCATATCTAAATCCTGAAAACAAAGAACATCATATAAGTGTTTCTAGACCTTAATAAGCGCTGATGGTTGTGATTGATCAAAATGGCAAAACTTGTGATGGAAATAATAATAAGTGAGAATACGCACCTCAGGTTTCCTTGGTGGCAACTGTGTGTGATTTAGTGAAACATCGAACATGAAATAAATAGAAAATACAGCTGAAATTAGAGTTGTGAACATTTAGCAACAAAAGCATGTGATGGAAAAACTAAAATATTTTGTGCTTCCTATATGTAAGTTTAGAAGCGTTTGTGGGTTATTGTTGTGATAACTCACCATAGGTTTAAACATATGTTGTGAGTTTCGCTGAGGTTGTTGTGGTTGTGGAGGTTGTGAACTGTTACCACCACTTCTTGGAGTTGGAGGTAAAGGTCTGTCAACAATATACATAATATAGAACTACTCACTTAAATTACACTAATAAATACACATAATCTAGATGGTTTAAGCCTCTTTCTAATCACCACTAAGACTCAAGTCAAGAAACAGAACGCCATATTGATTTTCTGACACATACCTATGGCAACTAAACCATTTCGTGATAATATACTTAATATGCTAATAGTACTTGTAAATAAAAGAATTGGTACGATAACAAGTGCGATCTAAGTGCGTTGCAGTGCAAATAAAAGCTAATGTAGGGTTAGTTCTATCGGTGATTTAATAAAATAAAATAAAAACAAACAAACAAAGCAACAACATTACCTATACCTGCTAGGTGGATCAGGCACAACAATAAGTCTTTGAGGTATAGGAGGTCGAGCTGGTGGACCCGGTTCTGGAATTTCTTCTCTGTCTTTGTTTCGACCACTTCTAAATTCAAAACAAATGAGAATCGGAAGCCCCAAAAATGTGTATTGAATTCCAAAACAATTGATGTAACGTATTGAAATAAATAAATAAATATATATATATATATATATATATATATATATATATATATATATATATATATATATATTCCTACGAACCTAGGTGGTGGATCCGCAGCTTGTGTGAGTGTTCTCCCTTCTTGGATTTGTTGGAAGTTTCTTCGGAGAGTATCGCCTCCTGGTGCTTGAACAATACTGGAAGGTTCCCCAGCTAAAGCTGGTTCTTCTTCCTCGTTCTCCGACCCGGAGTACCGATAATCTTCCCGTTCTTTTTCTTGTTTGCGTTTCTTGCAGCGGTCAATGTGGTCCTTTAATTGAATACGAACTTGGCGTTCAGTAGGCTGGTCCCGGATGAAAGGGTGCTTTAGTAATTGTTCCGTGTACGGGCGTTGGTGGTAATCTTTCACTAATACAGTTTCAATAAAACCTAGAAAGCAAATAAAAATGTAAGACATCGCATGATTAGAAGTGACTTTCGGTAATAGTTCACCATGAAATTTTTTCGCCCATTTCTTGCTTTTGAGCCTCGGCGGTGGGTTGCGGGGTATAAGAAACAAAGCTCTCATAGGATGCAGTTCGCATAGTGGCGGTTGAGACTCAGCCATTTCAAGCGCGGTAATACCCAACGACCATAAATCACTTCGATTGTCGTAAGTGGCGTCCGGATTCTCGTCGCAGGCTATCACTTCCGGTGCCATCCAGTACGGTGTGCCGATAAACGTGTTCCTCCGTCCTATTGTTCGATCCAGTTGAGCCGATACACCAAAATCAACTGCGAAGCACTAAATAAGTAATCTCAATATATTAGATGATTTCAGTGTTTCGAACCTAGTTTGACTTCAGCGTTATCCGTGAGCAAAACATTCTGTCCCTTAATATCACGGTGGATAACTTTGTTTGAATGTAGATACGACAAACCGCGGAGGATTTCTCGGCATATATACGCGATCCATTCTTCTTTTAACGATTGACCTTTGGTCGATTTGACCAAATCCGTCACCGATCCTTAAGAAGCGCATAATTATTAATTACGATATTTCATGTTTTGTTTTGTTTTGTTAAAGACACTTACCGGCCCCGCAGTACTCCATAACAAGCCATAATTGGTCGTCCTTTCCAGGCGGTGATTTTTTAATAAAAGCCCCGTAATACGTGGCAATGTTACGATGATTCGAGTACTTTTTTAACACATTTATTTCTAATTTGATTTCTTCTTCTTCGTCCTCGGTAACATCCATTACTTTTATGGCGGCCAGTTGACCGGTTTTTGTATGTCGACCCTAGTACAAATATACATTTCGCATTGGGCTCAAAATTGTTATTTAATTTGCATTATTATTGTTGAGCGTATCACAAAATAAACAATGTTTTATTTACTATTCTGATAAATGTTTAGACAATATTAGTTTTCATAAACAACAATATTTATAATTTCAATGATTGTAGAGGTATTATTTAAAATTCGCTAACAATTGGTCTGGGTGGGTGACAGATAAGATTAGATAACAATGAATTTTGGAATTACCTTGTAAACTTGGCCATAGGTTCCATTTCCAACGACTTCTATAAGTTCGAAAATACCAGCAGGATCCTAAATTAGAGGAAAACATGACGGTCATTCATTGTTCGTTGACAACAAAAAGAATAATTGTACATTCCAGGAATAAAATCATTGTTTATTTAATTACAAGATAACGTTGTACATCAATCCTATTCCATGATTTATTGAACAAGATAGGATAAATGATGATTCACACCCATGCAAACATTTACAAAAACTATGAATAAGCAATAAAATGCTGGTTATGTTTCAATAAAATTGTCCCATTTATAAAATAATGAATGTAGGTTTACCTAACAAAGAAGCAGTGTTCCTTATCAAATTCAATTAATGTTGATTTCAAGAAACTTGGATGATATGTTGATGGTTTGTCCAAGTAGGTTTACGGGCTCGGCAGTGGATCAACGGAAAGGTTTATGGATGAATTACCAGGACTAGGGTTTAACTTCGCGAAAACCATAAGTGATACAAAAAAAATACATACTTTTAATGTACTTAGGTCGATGTCATCTAAACTGCAGTTGACCGACGGGGCTAATTGATGCGCCATCTTGTTATCTCCTAGTATTTGTCAACCAGACAAATATTAAGAAAAATATAACGAAACGTCACTAAACTACACTAAATTGTTGATAGAACATTTGTTTGCGGTTTCATTTATTGATTAAAACTTACGATTTTAGCTAGATAAAAGTACAAAACACATTTTTTACATGTTAAAAACCCACCCAACTTTAACAACCCAACATGCTTGACGCACCTCTCCCCAATTCTGCCATCTCTTTCTTGCAGTTGCAACCAATCTCTGTTCACATATTGCTCATGCGCACTTCATGGGTACAACAATTTGCATTTCAAACTCAATAATAAACATATATTTTCATTAACAATGTGAAAGTATTTGTTTAATTACATTAAACCAACAATCATTTCTATAGAAACGACCATTTTGTACTACTTTGTTAACGTAAATTAATATGATTGTTGTTTATCGCTACAACAAACCGTTTATGGGTTAGTTGCTGCCACACCATCTAGTTTATGTGTTTTATAGATGCTAAACGCACCCTTGTGTTGCTGTAGAAATAAATAATTACGTACCCATGTTGACGTTGATGGAATATATGTATGATTAGGAATTTTTAAATATGTGGATGCAGATTTAAAAACATTTATTTATAAATAATACAAGTAGGGTGTCAAGTAAAAAATGCACAGCTTTTAAAAAAAGGCAGCTAATAGTTTATTTATTCTACCAGTATTGGCGTATTATACAAATAAAATGGAGATGTAAAATTTAAATAAATTTTGAAACTTATTAAATAATTATAATAATTACAAAGCTAAAGACTAGTTAATTAGTTTTATCTCTTTCATGAAGCCAGAATTTATCTTAAAAGTCGGTTAGTGAGCAATTATTTCCATTGTGAGACAAAAATTGACACAATTGTTGATATTTTTAAATCTGCTGATAGATTTGCTGCAACAAGTCTCACAGATTTATTATTGCTAGATTTTGTGCGAAAGAAAGAATAAGTGATGATTGATGGGCACAAAAAAGAGAAGGGAAAAATGATGAATAAACATAGTATGGCAAAAAGCATGATAGAAAATCGAGAATTCTAAAAATACGATCGTATTTTTACGAGAATTCGCTGAATTATTTCAATCACATTTAACAGCGGCATCTAAATTCAGTTTTTTTAAATGGATTTGAAACATAACTAACTACAATAATAATATTTTCATATTATACTTCAACTTTACTGTACAATATCTTTTTCTTTTTTTTCTCAATTATTTCTAATAATTGTAATCGTACAATTATTATTATTTTACAGAAGACATTATTTTTATTTTCTTAACCAAACCTATTTATAATTTTTTTCTCTTAATTTTTTTTTTTACAAATAAAATAAATTTAGATCAATTATTTTTATGTTATTCGTTAAATAATAAGATCAATCACAGACAGGTCTCAAAATAATTTAAAAATTGTAATAATAAGCGAATCATTTTCTATATAACTTATGTACATGCTAAAAAAAACATTCACACGGGTTTCTAAAATGGTGAGACTTTCAAAATATTAAAGAATCGCTATTGTTATCGAGAGATTCGAGTAGAACTTCTTTTTTTTTGACAAGTTCTATATTGATGGCACTCTAAATCATGGAAAGATTCGAATAACTTAAAAGCCGTTTTTGCTAATACACCAGTTCGCAAACGGTTTTAAATTATAGAGTACGCGTTACAGCATCATTGGTCAAATTACGTAAACAGAGACGTTGTGTAGTGTGCTCTATATGTTAAGTCGTTTTAAAACTAAGGTATCGTCCAGAAAAACAGCTAAACTAAGTAGAATTATTCGCCAAATATTTATAGAATATGTTCAACATAATCTAAAAAATAATTTGACGAATGATTCTATTTAAAACTAGATGCACATTTTTTGTTTATATATATATATATATATAAATTTATTATATAATTAATATACTAATAGGTAAATATATATCTGATTGCCCACTGAAAGCGCATAAGTTAGAATATCGAATACTTTTTTCAACTGTACAGCGATTTTTGTCGTTTCATGAACAACCAGAGACATCTGTGGAGTCACGGCAAAAACATTAACCTACTTGGCAACCGCGTCATTTTATAGGAGACTTTAACCACTCTTTTCTCTGGAAGCCAGTATTATTTCCCCCAAATTAGGAACACTGTGTATTACTGATCAGGATTTCCAATCTATAAGTGACTTATTTCCAGTTGTGTGGGTCACTCTTAGATTGGAAACTCTGACTCAACTTCCCAGGCTAAGATAAACTTTCCATAAAATAGTCTCCTATTAAAAATTAAAACAGATCACTCATTCTTGCTAAATTTCAACGCATTCAGTCTAACTTAAAAATTACTCTATATACAATTACAGTTTGGGGTTATTAACCTGCTCATTACATTCGAAAATAACGAAATTTAAATATTGTTATACTAGTGGCCACATATGATGTGTTTGGCCGAATAATAAAAATCAATTCTTACCCGAAGTTATTCTTAACAAATTTCTAAAATTTTCAGAAGTCGGTAGCATTGCGCAGGTTCTAACATAACCTAACAAAGTAACTCGTTTTTCAAAATGGCCGACGCCAAACACTTGTATAACATTCACAGTAAATTGTTTTCTTATTTTTGATGGTCAAACTTAACCAATACACCTTAATAATTGTAAAATTAGTAGGGTAAATATTGTAGATGTTGTTGCCCTTGGGTAACTACTACTTGACTTTTTGCCAGGACTTGTCTCAGTGGGCGGTGTATTGACTCGATTCGTACCTGTAAAAAATAAAATAATAATAATATATACATTTTTAAATATATAAGTAATAATTAACATACCATCTGATTCCGTTGGCGTGCTACCTCCACCCGATCCAGACCCATTAACCTCATCATCATCCCGGTCCCAAGATTGGCCGTTTCCATTACCGGAACCGGAACCATCCGCCTCGTCACCTTGCATGAAACTATCAGATTCCGGAAGATTGATAGCTCCAAGTGATATTAAGACCAGCTAGAAAAATAAAAATAAAGAATGAAATAAACGTTGATATAAGATTAAAAAACAAATAACATACGCTATGTACATGTCGTAATTTATCAGCAAGATTGGCGACTTTAGGGTCTCCGCTTTGAACCTCGGTTGGGTATTTAAGTTCTGGATTGTATTTCTGCATACCAAGACCTGAATCGACCACAGTCTTTGTGTATCTGTGACAAAACAATTATTTTTTTAGAATGAAATTCAATTGATTTTTTATTTATAAATACATACTCTCCTATTCGTTGACCGTTCCAACAGTTTAGGTCTTTGGTCTCTGCGAAATTTTCGTCTTTGCACAAATTATCAGCCAAATTCGTGTAAAACCCTCGACTTTTCGCGATGGATGTCAAAAAATGCAACAACTGCGTCTCTTGCGGAGGATTCTCTCGCATGCTACCAGCGTTCATTCGTTGTGGTTTTGATGGTTTTGGAATAGCAGCACTTGGGTCTTTTGGAGTCTTGTCTTCTTTGTCTGAGAGTTTCGGTAGGCCACAGGCTTTCTTCACCTGCGATAAAAAAAAACACGTTTTTCATTCGCATTCGTTGGAATAATTTATGTTGTAGGTATATTAATTATAAATTCTACTTAATTTTCTCTAATTAAAATTATGTTACTTTATGATATTCATACGAGAATAACTTATACTTAAACTAACGGCATTATTAATAGGTGTAAACGGCGTTAAACTTAATTATTAATTAATTTAATATTAAGTCTCGCTATTAATAATATTTTTATCTCTGAAGGTTTCAAAAGAGAAATTTACATTTTTGCAATATACACGAACGAGAGTTTGTAATACTATTTTAGTTATTATTTTAATCAACACCATATCAGAATCGAATTTCAAATCAACTTTATTACCTATGAAAAATACACTAACTTGAATCGTTATACATGTTAATATTCGACAATGAATCATTTTGGGTTTTTGATATTATTTTGATCGATACATCAGAATCAAATTTGAAACTGATTTTATACCTATGAAAAATCTACTAAATCGAACGGTTCCAGACGTATGAGGATATAACTTTTTGAGTCAATGTTAATTTCTGACCAAGATAACTTTTGGTTTTTGGATATTATTTTGACCAATACCATATCAAAATAAAATTTCAAATCGATTGTTTACTTATAAAAAATCCACTAACTCGAACCATTTCAGAGTTATAGGAATAGAACGTTTTATGTACATGTTAATATATGAAGAAAAATATTTTTTAGATTTTTAGCTTTATTTTGATTGATACCATAGCAGAATCGAATGTTAAAATTAAAGCACAAATTAAGCATTGATCTTGAGCCCTAACACTCTAATTACAAGCCGCTCTTTTTGGTAAAACACCGCCGGTTAGCCTCTTGAACGCCCATACAATCCAAGGGTGGAGTTTAAACCCTTAAATACCCAAAATTCCATCGTCTAACGGTGAACTGACGTTGTATAATCGATTGAAAAATAATAATTAATCGTAAAATACTTGACAGGTATTCGGAATACCTCCTGGCGTTTCTATTTATTGGAATACAAAAATTATTGGTTTTGAAAGCCTACAGGCTCAGACAGACATTTATAGGCCTTGTTAAACAACTCGGTGGATCTGGTTGCGTAGAGTCCAGGCGGCGTATCTATATACATAGGATCTTGCCTAGTTATGTTTATGTTATTACAGAAAGTACATACATGTTTATTTGAGTTGTAAATCTATGCAAAAGTACCCAATCAACTGGTTTATTCGACTTTGTTACTAGATTTATTGATTTAATAAATGAAGTGATACTATCAATGAGATGTGGCAACACTTTTCAATTCAAGCTCTATGGCATTTGTCTATACTTTAATCCATAGTATTTATTGCGAATTGTATTTTGGACTTGTTCCGTTTTGGTTAAACTTCATCCATTACTTTCACAATAGTTAATCATAGTTACGAGTGGGGAGTGATGCGATTTGCGATAGTAACCAAGCTCACGTACGGTTATTTGTGGTTATGCGTTCTTCTGGTTCGATCGTAACCACACATAATCAAAGTAGTTACGTTTTGGAATGTGTTATAAGCAATTCTGGTCACTGAAATTCGTTGTGAAATCGGTGATCAGATGTTGCTTGAGTCGATTTTTCGACTAATTATTACTGCCCTTTTAATCTTGATATTGAAGCTAGTTAGCACAATGGGTGATTTGACCCAAATTCAAAGCATCAATTTGAAGCAGCTGTTAGCGCCGTTTAGCACTGAAATTACCAGCTACATTAGAGTGGCATATTCTCAGATTATAGCTACTTAACGGGGTACATTTGGAAAAACAATCAAATGTATTATTATTGTTGATAAAGTTGATTTATTTATTCACTTATGATAACCCTATTTAATTTTTTTAATTAATAATGATTAATATGTATTTGTGTATTTATCTTATTTATTCTATAAAATATTAAGTGGAGTGGCCATCAACAAGAGCATACAAAACAAGTGATACATTCAAAAAACAAGGTTGCATGTTTTTATGTTTCACGTTCTATATATTCATTGATTCTCTGGTGCAGACACAGGACTAGACAAGTCTGTAAAACAGGTAGAGAATACAGACATTCCTGACTAGGTGCAGGGTGGGGTCCAAGGGCAAGGGGGTCAAGAAATTCCATTCTTTTATATCACATTACCAAATCGTATTAATCAAACACAACAGATTTTTTAATTATAATATAATTATCTTAAAATGATTTTAATATATATAATCATAGAGTTCGTCTTAAAAGTGGGGTGGCCAAAATGTCTACATGCCGTGCAGGTACTACGTAAGTCATAAAACGAATTATATACTCTAAGTAAACATTTACACTTTGAATATATACGTTTATATTAGTTTTATGACAGTTTAAAAGGTGTTATAAAATGGCGCCTACAATCAAATAAATACTAAACAGCACTTTAGTTGTATGTACGAGTATATACATATATACCACTTAAACAACCAGTGCCGGATTTTAACTTTTAAAAGAAATACCGCTCTCATAAATTAATTTCATTTATAATAATTTTCATTAAAATATAACACTAAATATTTGCAATACTAATAATCTTTTATTTAAATGAATATAATTTCAAATGTTATGTATATATATATATATATATATATATATATATATATATATATATATATATATATATATATATATATATATATATATATATATATATATATATATATATATATATATATATATATATATATATATATATATATATATATATATATATATATATATATATATATATATATATATATATATATATATATATATATAAATAAATATATATAGTCATAAATTTGTTAGGTTAATTATTAACTGTGACAGACTCAATTATTGGACGATGAAATATCTACATTTAGACAATCATTTTTCATGTCTGGTATACTATATCAATTTAAAACTAATGGCTCAATTGGTACAAATACAATAAATTGAATATATGTAGGTACACAATTTATATCAAACAGAATCAATTGGTTTACATTTTGCACTAACTGAAATAATAATGTTCGTTCAGATACATACAAAGAATCA
Organism: Nebria ingens riversi; assembly: GCA_018344505.1. NCBI lineage: Eukaryota > Metazoa > Arthropoda > Insecta > Coleoptera > Carabidae > Nebria > Nebria ingens. The sequence goes on from JADQWA010000230.1 coordinate 77,731, forward strand.
ATATATACATACATACATACATACATACATACATACATATATATATATATATATATATATATATATATATATATATATATATATATATATATATATATATATTTATTTCACGTCAATAATTGAAGAAATCACTTTTTTAATGTTTTTCTTAAGTTTGGTGACCAGATGGCTCGAAGAGGACATTGATCCGCAACCGTTCGCAACTTAGCGGTTTATATATATTGCAATAATATCAGGACCGGTTCCAGGCGGTTTTTTAATGCTTTATTTCACCGAGGGGCCAGTCTTCCGAAAGACAACGCACAAAAACTCGCAGTACTAAAATTTATTGAGAAACTTTTTTGGCCAAAGACATATTTGGACAAAACTACTATTCATTTGTCATACTGAATATTATAAAATTCATCTTGTTGGCGACGTACATGGGTAGCTAACCTAATTTATTCAAAAAATAATTCATCTTGGCAACTTTTGCACTAACTCAGCTTCTAAAATTGATGAGGAAATCATTACATATTTTAACAGTGTATTTTCGACTTTATTAATATTATAAATTAAGTGTTATTCTAATTAATAACTGTTTTATTATCAATAATTGAATATTTAATTATTAAATAACGGATATTTGTTAGAAAATAACACCCAGTTGGAAGATTTACACAAAAAAAAAACAATAAATATTTCTGTGATTACCAATATAGAAATATTATTCTGATATATGTATACTTTTGCAAATAATTTGGCCAATGTCCAAATAATGATATAATAACATACGTATCAACTTTAGATCAACTATTGGCGTAGCGAAAATAATAAATGAAAAATAAATGTCCCACAAAGCCTAATTGTAAGATAATTATATTTAGGTACTTAGATCAACCAATAAAAATACTGTCATCTTTATCTTAAAAAGTAATTTTTTGTATCCACTTGAGAGAAAAAAAGTGAGTTATGTACTGTTGTAATTAATAAATAAGATAATTCACTGTGTGGTCCTTAATCACATAGTTACCAGCTTCAGAAAAAAAAATCAGATAGAAAAAGTCACTTAAGAAAATAAATAAATAAAAAAACTGTTTAAACCAATTATTTAGGAGCGAGTTTATTTACCAATAATTCGAAGAATTCTTTTGGATTTAACGTTAATTGCATTGCACGTGTTAGTATTATTTTTATTACCGTTTATTTGTTTGATAGACGACTATCGGTTACGTTCGATTTAAATATGTAAATGTTTCAAAATCTATACTTGAATTAATTAGGGAAAGTTGGGCCTTTGACACTTGGCGACACCGTGTAGACATGCAGCTCTCACAATTTTGGTCATTTCTTAAGAATGTTCCCCTTATTTTGAGTTTTGGGCTACAGCTCCCATAATTCTCAACCAATCCAGCTGAAATATGATTTTCATATTAACAAAATGCTAGTCAAGAGCAAAAAGCAACTCGCTATCTATATTCAGTTTTCAGTACTTGTTATTCAAAGTTTATAATAAATTTTACAATCACTCTAGGGGCGCCATCTGAAGCAAAAAAATGTTTCATCTCCGATCTCCATAAAAATTTGTTCACATACTCAAAATACAGTGCAAAATCGATTGCGCGTATTGTTTTCAATGTTGTAAAATTATTTTTTGAGTTTTTAACCATTTGAAAAATAGTTTTTTCTTGCATTGCTGTCTATAAAGCCGCAACTGAGTGTTTTTCCGTATTTCTGACCACGGATTTGATCATTATCAAATTGTGGTAAAAACATATTTTGGTCGAGATGTTTCAGATCATATTCCAGATTAAATGAATCCTTGGAAGTCTATTTTAAATAGCAGAATCGAAGTGTGGTTAGTTTGAATCCAGACACGATTATTTACCATTAATTTTTTGTTTTATCTGATTTCAATTATTATTTGGATATGCTAGAAATAGTAAGTGTAGTTTGAGAGTCTGTAAGGAGTATTAAGAGGATGAGTTTATGGGAAAATAGTTGTTGATGCTATAGAAATGAGTCAGCCAACTTGCATATCGAGTCGAGTTTCTTGAACTTGTTGTATTATACACCTATGTAAGTATGCATCGTCCAGCATATGAGTGCATCTCTTTTCAGGGCCGGCCCCGTTCAATTTGGGGTAGCGGGGCCGGTGTGAAACTAATACGTTTATGTTATTCACATACGGTACACGCATGTCAAATGATTTTCACGAAACTCGTGTGTTATTTCGCGCATGTTAGCTGCATTTAAAGTTGCATATGTTCGAAGAACACACTGTAGTGTGTAACAACATAGTGTTGATGTTGCATTGTGCAATAACTCCCATACATACATGCATAGAAGATGTCGATGGCTGCGTGCACAAGCAGAAAACAGTTTTGAGCGCTATAGATACCCCACCATATAGTAGATCTTAGGGATTTTAAAACCTTTTTTTTAATAATAAATACTACACGATTAATTTGTGATATGTTGAACATATTTGAATCTTTTACGCAGCAACTCCCATCAATAGTGTTCAACAATATCAGAAGTGCGGTAGATTGGTGTTCGTTTTCGCAAACGCATTCCATGCTTGGGACCGGTGCAACCAAGCCCTTTTTACAATATGAATACCCGTTAAATGAGCCCGCATCAGATAGCGTTCCATCTTACACCATCAGCGCTTCTCAAACAATGGTTTGTTTCGAATTTATATGAATAATGTGTACTATGATTTTAACATACTTATGTGTGTAATACTGAAGCAGCCTACGATGGCGTGTTGTTTTACACCATCAGCGGTTCTCAAACAATTTTAACTAATATAAAAATGTATTTTTTGTTAATTTAATCAAATAAATTCTATATATATAAAATAATAATAGTACGTTACGTCTAATGCTGTCGCGTATCTACCTTGGTTCAACGGGCAATTAAAACATAAATTATGCTGTCACAGCTTTATATGAATATTCATTTGAATACAGACGTACTATTTTGTAAGCTTTTACATTAACTGATGTCAAAACACACATATATATGTTAGATTCTTAACATAATTACTCCAAGAATTTATATTTGATACGAAATAATGACGACAAAAATTAATATATGATATGTTGCTGGTAATGCATGACACAGAGTATAAAATATAACAAATAAGTCTGAATTTGTAATAAAAACATCTGCAGTGTATTGCACTGGACTTTCTTATACGTATTAGGCATATATTGTTTATAAGAAAGTAAAGTGCAAGACACTGCAGATGTTTTAGTCCTCAAATGAATTAAAAACCTAACAAAATATGTATATATAATGTTTTAATATTTTACTAATCATAAGTATAACTTCCTATATCTACGTAACCATGGCAACATAAATAAGACATTCAAAAATTTAAATAGAGATTTTCTTGAAATCGGTAAACTTTTTGAAGAAATGTTTTAAACAAAAGTTGTGCATAATATAAATATCTTTCATTTTGAATACTACTATATTTTCTGTAAGTGCAGCCGTTTTGGAGATATTGCAGAATTTCGAAAAAATTACAAGAGTAAACTTCCACTTCCGGTTTGAATATTCTTTTCAAAAATAGATTTTCTTCCGAGGCATATACAAGTTTTAAGTTTAATGATTATAGCATTGGCCGTTTTGGCTGTAGAGCGTTCACACACACAGGCGTAATTCTAAAAACAATCAAACTCGACTCAGGAAAGGTCAAATATGTATTTCCGTTAAAATCTCGATTTTTTTTTCATGATGACAATACTTCCTTATATACATTCGTATAAGAAAGTAAAAACAGGACGAACTATGATGACTATAGAGGTATATTTATAGAGTTGAAATTAATAATAAAATATTCAATTTCATAATCATTATGTTAAAAAACTGGCTTAAACGTTGAATGTTTTCGTGTATCATATTTCATAGCATTTCAAAAGAATATGTCCGCCTACATGAATGTTTTGTGATTTGGAAAAGATGTTTCAAGATATCAAAATTAATTTCCCCCTCTGCCCCTCCACAGCGCTTTAATCCAAGTACCAATATAAGTAAAATTGTGTTAAATGCGGCCAGTGTAGATGTAGAGAGATAATTAAATACAATAAATTAATATGTAGTTCGTCACATTGTTACACGCCAATTGAACACTACTCGCAATGGAAGTTGAATTATTTATAATGCTTACTTGTTTATCACTCGTATTAACATTGAATAAATCTTTAACTAGTTTAAATGTACAGCAGATGCACATATGTATATTTGCGCATTTGAAATAACTTAATTTATATCGATGACACGATCTTGTCATCGATTGTTAACAGTTTTCGCTTACAACATGGCAACAGTGTTGATTATTTTTAGTGTTTTTCGCTCGAAATGTTCATATGATTTAGAGCCGTTGGTGCAAGTGTGGCACAAAAGAAAAATTATTGCGATCATTCTGGTTTCTGGGTCATTTTTGGGACTGTCTGAGACCTTTTAGCGCCACCATGATCCATGGGTGGTGTCGCCGTATACATCATATTTTTGACTGTCTAAAAATTTAAAATTACTATGTTCACGCTAGGGCACATCAAGTTCACACGGCCACTAACACTAACTGGAGGACATCTTCACTTTTTTTTTATTTAACAGTCTTTTGTTTCGTTGTCTGCGCCACCTACATCACACCCACATCCAGGTTTTGCGTGTGTGTGTTTTTATTTTTTTTTATTGAACATCTCAACGTACCGACAACATAAACAATGTATAGTTAACATGGATATGCACAGTAAGCTGTCCTAATTTATTCGTACCCAGTCGTGGAATTTGATGTTTTATGAAACATTAAAAACAATTTAAATTAGAAACTGATTAAGTGTTATGTGTGTTATAAACAAAATGATTAATTAATAACATTTTCAAAGTTACTTATCACCAATATATAATTGAATCAGAATCACGTGGGTGTAATATATATATATATATATATATATATATATATATATATATATATATATATATATATATATATATATATATATATATGTATATATATATATATATATATATATATATATATATATATATATATATATATATATATATATATATACATATATATATATATATATATATATATATATATATATATATATATATATATATATATATATATATATATATATATATATATATATATATATATATATATATATATATATATATATATATATATATATATATATATATATATATATATATATATATATATATATATATATATATATATATATATATATATATATATATATATATATATATATATATATATATATATATATATATATATATATATATATATATATATATATATATATATATATATATATATATATATATATATATATATATATATATATATATATATATATATATATATATATATATATATATATATATATATATAGAACATTTTTATTTTTGTTTGTATTTACATATATGCTGTTATCAAAACATATAAAGCTGAAGCACTCAATCATCGATCCTGGACAATAAAAAAATCATATAATAGATTGGAAGCAAGTGATGTATAAGCGTGAATAAGATCCAGTGATAAACTCGCTTGATGAAATATATAAACACTCTTGATATTTATATACTTGGGTGGTGTGAAACATTTCGTGAGAAAATAACTCTGGTCTGCGATGACATATAGGCCCTCATCCCTCACAGGTTTCTTTATTTTTTTATAGGTATATAAAGTCCCCTTGTCGCACTGTATTTTTAACAGTTCAAACGTGATTTTTTATTAATACGGTACTGGTATTCGGTATCTCACAACCAAATTCATATCTAGATGACTGCATGCATCTTGGTCGTGAGTTCTCACACACCATTTAATTACCATATCAAATACACATGGATACCTGGAGGTACTGCGCGGTTTGGACATCTGCGGTCCCCAAACGTGTGGATAATTATATGAAATTATCTAGAATCAATGAAATTGTGTGATTAATTTATTATATGTTACTTTAAATTGTGATGATATGAATCATTATGAATTTGGGCGATAAGTACACTTGAAAAATAGTTGACAACTGGTGGTTTTGGTTGAGTAAATCGCAGACTTCGCCAAACAGTTTGATAAATCGAAATAATTTATTCTGGTATTTTGAAGTCGATTGTTTTTCTGGCGGCAAACTCGTGTGTTCCCACACACACAAACACACACACACACACACACACTTTCTGTACCAAAGTGTCTAGACTCGCGAATGCTATTATTTTGTGACGGTTTACGCCTAAATCAAACCGCGTTGTCACTACCGAGCGGCAGGCGCCTTATCTTTAGCCGACTATCGCGAAAGAATTTTGAACTATTGAAAGCAGCCAAGACCTTGCTGACTGGTTGCAAGCGAAGCGACAAGCGGCAAGCAGCATTTTCTGTTGCAGTTTTCGTTGCATTTTATCTTCTCGTTTATCGATTCGGTATTTTGGTTGTTGTTTTTAGGTCAGATGAGATCACAGCTCGAAGGCGCCAATTTGCAAGAACAATTTCAAAATGCATGGTGGTGGTGATTCCCATTACGGGTATAGTTCCTAATCCAAGAATGACCAACAAACACGTTCAAACATGAATTGAAACATGGCCCCAACAACCCTTAACATGTGAGACGAAAATATTTAGTCATTGTATCAGGAAATTCTTTCTAAACGGCCTCTATGTTGGAGGATGTTGTCTACCTGTTTCGGGCATTCTTCGGGGCGCCTAATAATCATTCCTCGCTCTCACCTTTGGCCATTCTTTCCTTACAGAAACGTCTGCGATGCGTATTGGCCGCTTTTGTGCTAGCCGGCCCAGTAAGTCATACAGAAAACACGCAGGGAAAAAACTTCACAAATCATTTTATCAAACAGATCTCTGACAGCGGAAATGGCTAACAGCTTTCTTGTTTTTTCTTCTTCTTCTTTGTTGTCACGAGTAACGGTTGATAAATAAATATTCGAAATTTACGAAATATAGGTATACATACATGACGGAAGACTAATAAAATTATGACTTCATATGCAAACGCAGAACCTTTTAATTTCAGACCCTTGATTAATTTTTCTACGCACTGCTTACTCGTAATAACTCATTTTTATTAATCAAAAATGTTCAATAAGGAAATATAATACAACGAATAGCGTTAGCTGTCCAATAAATTAAAATTTATTTCGCCGTTTCTTTTTTCTCGCTTTAACACTGCATTGAATTGACTACGACTGTAAAGGTCGCCAGTTCATATCCCATTGAAGGCAATAAAATACGAATTTACATAACAGACGTCACGCCAAATAAGGCAAACAAATAAATTACCAATTTTCGAAAAGGTGGTTCTAAAATTAGTGATTAATTAAAATGACGATGATTTCATTCGATTTTTAATTAATAAATAAAAGAATATATTCAAACAGCAAATTTATATTGATTTTACCTATATACCACAAAGTATTATAGGGTGGGCCATCTGTTGGTTTCTTTTGAAGTGCGTGTTATTTCGATAGTTTGCAATACTGACGCGCTTGACATTAATAGATATGCATATGTAAGGAGGTTTGACACTACATATCTATCAATGCGCGTTAGTGTTACAAAATATCGAAATAACATGCATTTCAAAAAGAAGCCAACAGATGGTGCTCTATATATAGTTTGAAATATGAGGTTATGATTTATGTTTCTATAATTTATATAGACTGGATAGGATATATATATATATATATATATATATATATATATATATATATATATATATATATATATATATATATATATATATATATATATATATATATATATGAGGTTATGATTTATATTTCTATAATTTATATAGACTGGAGTGGATCCTGTCAGAATTCATCAGGGTGCCACTGACAAAAACACTTTTATAGATTGCATTGCGTCAATATTAATCTCATTGACAAGTTTCAAATGTACTAAACACATTTTGTGTGAAATGTTCAGAGCAGAGTTTTAGGAACGAAAAAAACAACGGAAAAGCGATGTGTCTAAGGTCAGTGGGTCAAATCAATGCGCGGTTGGTATTTAGGCAAACGAAAAACGCGCTTTGGACAAAGTAATATTTCCTATCCGTTTTTTTTTTTTTGTTTTGTTGAAAAGCGAAAGGCATTGGAATGAAGTGCCTATTAAACAAGCGATAACACCGCGTTAACAATACGGCCCTTTTGCCACCCAAACAAAGTAGAAAACTGTTATTATTGTTGTACCACGACCAGATTACATCGGTCGCATGTGATGATAACGGCCGCCCGGGCCGTACCACCACATAGCACAGTTGTCAACAATTTGTGGTATGGGACGGACCCCTGCTATACCTGCCATTAGCGGTCCTCTAAACTAGAGGTATCTTAGTCACAGGACCATGAATGAAAGACAAGTGGTTAAGCCCCGGATTTATGGCTTCAGGGGGCGCCCCAACATTTTTTTCCAGGATTACAGAACATTGTTATGTCGGCACAAGTATTATTATCTTTTCGAGTTTTACTATTTCTATACATACATACATACATACATACACACAGCGTTGAATGGTGTCTGTCGAGAAATTTATAATAAATAAGTATAACCTTGCACATCCAGGTTTATAAATAAACTTAATCATAACAGTATAATAAATTAAGACTCCTTTTTAATAGAGACAATCTAAATATTTATCCGACGAATCAATAACTTTGTTTTAAACACAGCTAAAATGTGTGTGCAAACATTATTTTTCTTAAAACGTGCCAAAAAGGGTAAAACGGCAACCGTTCGTGCCCGCTGGTGTTTTTTTAAATGGTGTTGTAATGTTTGTTTTGTACTTTTTCACATTCTTTCTGGCTCGTCTGTAACTTTTATTTACGTTGTATGTACATACATACATACATATGCGAAACGGAGTGATTCATTCGGAACTTGATCAAAAACAACATTCCGAATATTCCTTGTTCTTCATGAACGCATGTTAATTGAATAAAACGGCACCCCGTTCGCTTCCTAATTAAATTCCATTGCAACTGACATATACATATGTACATATGCTAAATGTGACTCTCATATTTCTGGGGCTCACCCACGTTTGAATTTACATCTATTGAATAAAACAGTGGATGGGACTTTAGTTATTCATTGAATTGGCACTTGATAAAATTGATTACATTTCGATTTTATCTTGTAAAGAATCACAGATAGATTACCCTGAAAGATGGCGTATAAGTTGCCACACAAATGTTTCGCCCGAATCGATCCATGATCAAAAACCGTAAATATTATTTGGTCAATTAATCCAGTAACCAGCGTAACCATGCGCTCGCTTACCACTGTAACCACAACGACCGCAAACTATGATTTTCTATATGCTATGCTCGTTGTTGTGTTAATGATGTCATTAAAAATAAATGGCTATAGTATTGACTGTTAAAAGTTGTGTAGCACAGTCTACAATGCTATGAAAACCGTTTGGTTTTGCTGGAATGTAATATTTTGCTAGAAGATTGACATAAAATTCGCCAATATGTTTATAATTATATCGAGGTCATATTGAGAGTTTTGCATTTGCTGTGTTTGTTATTCTGTGATGCTAAGGCCAATATCGTAAGTGTCTGAGCAGTTTATTATAAATGCGGCCTTCAGACAACTCCATTTACGCCTTACTGCAAAATCGCTACCCACAAGAAAGCGCTTCTATATCTATTTATAGGTTAAAACCCATCCAACTATTGGCAAACGAAATTATCATTGAAATCACTACCAAAATGGCTGCTCCTAGACTAGTATATTTTGACCCTTTATCCTTGACTTTCATTTAATTTTGACAGTTGACATATACATAATCTCACTAAATGACCACTATTATTCTTTATTAATAACACTTTCTTTTTATTTGGGAAGTAATAGAATCGTATATTTTTATTTGCCTTTCAATTAGATTGACAACACGGCATTTTTCTGAGTATTATTTTTTAATTTCGGTGAAAAAATCATTTTGACAAATAATGGATGCACCAATATTAATTCAAATAGTAGCTAATTTCGCCGCCAGATGCGAGCTATTCATTTCGTTTGTCAATATTTTACATATTTTCCTTTGGCGGCAAATTTCAACAATTTCGATAAACCAAAAATGCTTACCTTTTTATCCAGTTCAGGTGAATTTTCCATGGCGTACATAATAGCTTCGGAAATTCGGGTTTCCAGTGCTCGAATGACCGCGTCCGCATTCACTCCGACTTCGTTATTGTGTTGCTTCCATGCAATCACCAATTTCTCAATGGCTTCGACGTAGCCGTTCCAAGCCATGTCCAATTCCGTAACTTGTCTCGTCAAACAGCCTCGCAAAACGTTCAAACAATACCCAGAGCACGGTTTCGTGTCTTTGTGCAAGCCCAGACATTTAGGACAGTACGACATCTTCACCAACGCTTCATGGCATTCAAATTCATTGCGCTCATCCGCTAATAAAGTCTCTGTCGTATTCAAAACCTCCACCCCAACATTAAACGCTTGCAACAGAAGTCTAGTAGCTTCCAAACTCTTCGCCAATGATTGAGACACTTGTTTCGGAATATCCCCAAACGGTTGCACCTCGTTTATTGTTTCCCTCAAGCATACTTTGTACGCTGGAGTAAAATCCCTGGAATGACCAGTGTTTATATTGCGGTGGTAGACCAGGGGGAAGAGATCGGTGAAGAATTTGATGACGGAGGCTTTGATATCGATGCTAGACGTCGTAAAACTATCTTGCGTTCCGTTGACGTAAATTGAGCTTCGAATGTCTGAATACAATTGCTCGATGGGCTCCTGGGATAGTTCTGCCATCCGTTGGTAAACTTGAGAGAATAACACAAGCGTTTTGTTTTCGGATTGGCGAGTTAGACCAACTACGTGTTCTGCAACAAAAGAATTTGAGTGATTATTAGAAAAGCTATATATGTGACATCTACGAATTGAAAAGCATCACTTCCGAAACAGTAATCAAAGATTTTATTAGGAGGAGCATATAGTACATACATACAAGTGGTCGATTTGCTATATGAGGCAGAAAATATTGAGTAATTTATTTGAGCAGTAGGAATTTAATATATTTCATTAGAGCAACACCAAATTTAATTTCAACAGGTAGATATATAAAATATATATATATATATATATCGCACAGGTAAGTAATTTGAAATAGTTTGAATAAATTGCCAGGAATTTCATTATGTAAAATTTGTCAAAAAAAAAAGGACGTCGTTGACAGCGCTTTTTCATGAAATATATTACGGACGTCACGAGCAAACGTTTCATCTTATTGTTTACCCATCATGTGATATCATATACAAGTAGGGTCGGGCCCAAAAATGATTTTACGCATGGCGACGTCTTTTGTTTCAGTAAATTAGAATTTTCGGAAAACGTACATAAAATTGTTAACTTTCACAAATAAAAATCTTTAAAATACTAAACCATAAAATTGTTTTATATATATTTATATATTTTTACTCTGAAATAATATATAACATGAATTTTATTTAGTACCTATGCAAAAAAAAAATAGACATATCTTAGCCAAGTGAGTTGGCAACGAATCTATTAAAACTCGTAAAGAAATCATCAAATATAACTTGTGCAATCAGATATTTCATAATAGACAAATGTGAAATGGCATTCTGGTGGGATATGGCGTGACGCAGGGATAAATATTCGCGGCATCTGGTAAAAATGCGATAGCGTTGTTTTTGTTTAAACAATATAGTAAATGCGTTTTAAAATATAAACGTATTAGTTTAGGATAATGCAAAGCTGTAACTGGACAAAGCATTCGATTTCAGCGGTGTTTTCTTTTCAGCTAAAGCTACCTGAAACTTTGTCGTGAAGTTTAAGCTGTGGATGAAGTACGTGTTCGAGCTTTGTGGCACGTAATACAAGTGCACACGTCACGCGCTATCTTACCGCGAGCTTTTTTGTGCTTTTCATTTAATTATGACAGTTTTGTTCCCGTAGCACCAAAGTGCAGCACGTACCTGGTTAGTTTTTGATCTAAGCACGTTTTAGAGATCAATTGCACTCGATTATAGAATTAGCGCTGTGAAAAATAATAACTGGAACTATTTAAGAATATGAATATAGATTTTTATTACTAATAGCCGTATGCGTGATTTTGGCGGATGGAGTGTTATTTTTATTTACGCGACGCACGCCGTGCGTCGTTGTCCTCGAGAGTGCGTTCACATTTCAGTGACGATATAGCTTTCTTAGTGACCACGAATACCAACAGATACATACATCACTATCATCGTTATAGACAAAATGTCATTGCTAATTTTGGAAACGCTGCGCACACACAGCTTGTTTAGCTTACACTTTCTTAAGGTCAACACAGAACATGAAGTATTTTAAGGAAATTGTTGAAGATATTTTCTATTTTTATTATTTAGCACGAGTAAATTGTCGATACGCAAACACAGTTCTTTCTGACTTCGTGCATGTTGAATTATGATAAAATTCTAGTTTATTTGGGCCCTAATAATCAACTATAGTTGGCACATATTAGCCGCCTAGCGGGCAAGACTCGTGACTATAGAACTCAAACGAAACAGTATACTCCTGGTGTGATTTGGGTTTTAATTTGGAGGTTAAGGTTGATCTGTGGGCAAGGCTAACCTGAGGACAAGGCTATTTTGTGGGCAAAGCTAACGCTTGGGTTAGCATGAGGGTTAAAGGTCGTGTTTGGTGTTAAACTAACCGAAATTTTATCGTGCGTTATATTATAGCATCAAAACGAAGCGTAAAGCTCTGTTTAACTTGTATGGTTTTGATATGTTTTAACAATGTGATGAAGACATTGCAGTGGATCAATAGATGAACGTGTGTTTTTTGTGGCGTGTAGCTTTTTTTTATTATTTCTTTTTGGTGCTTTGCTGAGGAATAATGCAAGAATTTATGCATACATAGCAGTAATGGTGTGGAACATAAAATTTCGAAATTTATCTCACAACTATAAATCCTTGAAATATTAAAAAATAAGCCGCGCTATTCGTCTTTCTGCATGCAGCAGCTCCTGCGCCACTGTTGTGTTCCTTACATTTATTATTCCATGGTTATTAAAATGTTCTCCCCATACTTGGATACATAATTTTCTTTTTAAGCGGAAAAATTCAATTAATAAACACATACACCTTGGATACACAATTTCCCAGGATATTTATAATAAACACACATTGTATTAACACATAAAGTGTGGCAACAAATGCATTTCTTTCTTAACAAACCGAATCTGCCAAATCCGATATCCCCAAATGGTACCCGGGGATTCGGAAAGTCTTTTGCGTTCTTAAATCCCCAAAGGTGATGGCATCCTTGTGGATGCGTCATGTGAAACAAGTCTGAACCTGCGTGGATGACTTGCCTTGCAGCATCCGAATCTGTGAGGCGACCAGTGGCGTAGCTTCAAGTCAAACACAAATAACATGGACACCCTACAGCACTGGGAGCAACCGCCAATTCATTATTATACAAAATTCTTTGGTCCTCATAATAAAAGCGTAGGTGGAATTCTAACCACATATGATGAACAACACAATAAGAGATTAATTGTTGCGAGGAAGATATGCCGCCAGCGGACACCAAAATGCATGACGACAAGGAATTCCATCCCAAAGTATTTACAGCTATGAGGCCATAGATAAAATGGTTCATTGCCGTGTTTGCGTCTTTTTTTTTGTTTTGTTTTGTTTCGCCCATCAAAATATTAGCACGGTTGAAATATGCATTGTACAACAGGTGAATGCACCTGTCCCAGCATTTCGATACCACTGGTTGATCAGTGTGCAGACAAAGACCTCATCGACAAGGACAGCTCGATCCAACAGCACCTCGCGGTTCCAGCAACAGAGAATGCGACCCGTTTGTCAGCAGACAGAGCCGGACAATGGATACAAGAAGAAGACGGCGATAGCATTTTGAGGTTATGGAATTCACAAAAAGTCGTTCGTGGGAAACGGAAGAAGACAAAGAGCGCTGCAGCGCAAGTGCAACAGAGATGCACTCTGCGCGCTTTGTAGATCTTAAACGAATGGGGTTGAAATACCTGACCACATTCCGGCCTCTGACGGGTCCACCCTGCGCGTCTGAATTAATTCAGGCATGTGTGTGTGTGTGTGTGTGTGAACCGGGCTTGAGGGAGTTGTCGGCGGGTGTGATACACACTTCTGGTCTACCTGCGCGACCTGAGTAGCTCTAATGATTATAATAATAAAAACGAATTAGTTACTGCGAGTATGATTAAATTCTAATACTGCTCTTTCCGTATACGAACGAAATTAATTGATGTGACGACTTTATTCTTGGTATCAGTTCCACACGTAGATCGTGATATTATTTTAAAATAATTCTCAAGCCGTGGAAAATGTAGCACTTATTATTATTCTAGTGCTAGACATCCTGGCACCCGCACTTATTCTTTTTAATGATGCTGTGATTGGTTCGGATAAACGAAGTCCTTTGTTCAATTCAATAGCAAGTGCAATCGATGGGGTGCGGGTGACTATTCAAATCTGAAAAATCTATTGTATTAGTTGTAGTTTTTATCTCCGACATTTGTAGCGGTGTATTGTGGGGTTTTTCTAGTGTACTATGGTCTTTTATTGAAAGCTTTTCCCACCTAATATAACCGTATAGAGTGCTGGAGGGTTTTAAATTATTTAGATTGTGTATAAAATGTTAAAAACGAATTCAAATAGACGATAATTACATATATATTTGTTTAAATACTAAACGTAATTCAACATTTTATGAAATCGATTAAAAACTGGTCAACCATAATAATAATTTGGAAATGGAACTATAGGACAACTCAATGCATAAAATGGGAAATAAAACGCAGAGTTCAGTGAGGGATATAATCATCAAACGCTAGTGTAATTGTATCAATTTGACCGGAAACTGTAATGTATGTATGTTTAGGCCTTGGGTGTTTAAACATTGGCGAAAGTTTTCGTCACAAATTGTCACAAGTTTTCGACTTGATTGCACTGATTGTTTTGTGGGCATGTTCAAGGCCTGCTGGTGATGCATCAACATGAAAAGATGACTCAGACACAATTAGGAGCATTTTGAAAATGAAGATGTTGCATTTTGAGCGAATAAATTTGCTAGTGCGAGGGAGAGAAGGGAATCAAGGCAATTAGTCAGTGTCCTTGCCGCCGTCACTGATGGGGTGATTTGTCTTGAGAAACAGGGTCGCATTCAGAGCTATGCATCATATTGTATCTAGAGCGATTTTTATTTCAATCAAGTCCTGCTCTGTGAAGGTAACTCTAGAAAGATGCCTGTTTTCGTTTAGCTTGAGGGGCTGAATTGAATGAAGAACAACCTGATGGATTGGTATAAGAAGTATTTTCAATATTTGTTTGGGTATTGTATGTTTCGATTAGGATGGGATATTGATTAAAAAGGAGCGAAATTAAAAAAGCGTTGCCAACAAAACTAAGTAATAAGTATACGGAGAATTCATGAGGAGATTGTTTGCCAACTTAATATAATATAGGACAAATGAGAACCCTAGGGTTTGGTGGCCCACTTCTTGGCTCGACAAAGTAAAGATCTCGATCTCTCGAAGGCAGAGGCGTGTGATATCAATGAAAATAATTGTTCCCATGAATGTAATCATTGTGCCAGTATGATTGTGCTACGTGCAGCGGCCAGCATAGCTTTGCTAGCGCTAAGAACTTACTTCCCCGAAGGCGTATATTAAATCGGGTTATATGTACTAAACGTGTGCTTATATACGAAGAATAAATTATTATTGGAGTATGATCACACACGCTGGAACGGACCTATAAACAGAGATCTTTACTTGACATATATATATATATATATATATATATATATATATATATATATATATATATATATATATATATATATATATATATATATATATATATATATATATATATATATATATATATATATATATATATATATATATATATATATATATATATATATATATATATATATATATATATATATATATATATATATATATATATATATATATATATATATATATATTATATATATATATATATATATATATATATATATATATATACTAACCTATGTATTAATTCAACATTTTCTCATGCATATTCCTGTCCCACATATAGGTACAGAAAAATTAAATTTCCGCATATCGTATTTACATTCCCATATCTAAAGATGTATGTTGGCCTACGTAGAAAATAACATTTGCAAATCTGATAACACATTTTTTTCCTTTTGATATACCTATATACAATATACATATATATATATATATATATATATATATATATATATATATATATATATATATATATATATATATATAAGTTCGTTACAAGCCTTCAAAAAGGCATTGCGCGCATCTTGCAAATTTGCTTACGTTGGTATCTCGTGAATTGATAGAAAATTCGTAATTTATTTACACAACTTTATCAAGTTATTTCACAGTAAAATTGTACTTTAATCCAAGTCGAAAATAGTGTGTCTGAAACCAATTCACAACTAAATTACTTTAAATAAAAAGCTTTTTCCTTCCCTTCCCTTCCATTCCATTCCTTACATTAACCATTCAACCACTCATAGATGTACTATACAAACTTGAATTTGAAATTAAATTCCGCTTATTTTGAACTCAAACTCAATTTTGAACCGTTCCACTATAGCGCACGGGTTAGCTTTGCCCATTGGTTAACACTTGGGCTATCCAATTTCATTTAGATTTTAGTTGCGTTAACCAATTTAGTTGCAGAGTAACGATTTGATATCAAATGCAATGGCGTGTGTGCAATTGTTTCGCATATAACGGTAATATAATACTGCAATTAAAGTACAATGCTTTGAAAATAGGTCGACAAGTTGGAGGGGACTCTGATGACGTGCTAATCAAACATATACTCTTCTTGACAGAAAACAAATATAATTATTCGCGGTTTTGCCGTGGCTATTACGTTTAAAATGTTTGTACAAAATAAGGAAATTTTATTACCTGAAAATACGGGTTTCCTCTGCAGATATGTTTGCTGGGTGTTGTTAATTTGTTGAAGTCACGAATTGTATAGAAGCTACATTGGTAATAAAATCGCTTATTTGCAACCGGTATAGTCCAGATACGCAAACAACAACGAACAACCTTACGCTACGCTATTTTGTAAACAAAATCTGCTAAAAACTTATCAACATGAAATTCCCTGCTGGCTTCAAACACTATTGAAAATAAAATTAAAAGTACTTATCAACAATTATTTAAAATAAAATAAACGTCGTAGAATATCAATTTTATTTCAAAATGTATTACTTTGTCTAGTTTCACGAGCTAATATAGAAGATTAACATTTTTTTATACTTACGAGGGTGGTCTGAAAAGTTTCCGACCTCAACATGAAGATAGCAGCACTCGTAAATAAAAGCTAGGGAATTTCGTTGTTCATCTGTTGACAGTTACTCACCAAAGTTTCAGCCATTTTGGACGCGCAGTTGTTATGTAACAGTCGTTTGAGTGAGTTGATGTGAGTGTTTTTATGAAAATGGACAAAATCGAGTATCGAGCTGTCATCAAATATTTGTTTTTGAAAGGCAATACGCCTACGCAAATCAAAGATGAGTTGGATTCTGTGTATGGGGACTCTGCACCATCATTTACCACAGTGAAATTTTGGGCAGCTGAATTTAAACGTGGCCGTAAGAGCTTGGGAGACGATGAACGTTCGGGACGTCCAAAAACTGCAACTACCGACGAAAAACATCGCCAAAGTTCACGAAATGGTGCTAGACGACCGCCGAATTAAAGTGAGAGAGATAGCAGAGGTTATGATCATGTCAAAAGAACGTGTTTGTCACATATTAAATCAACATTTAGACATGAGAAAGCTGTCCGCGCGTTAGGTGCCGCGTTTGCTCACGTTAGACCAAAAACGTGTTCGAATGAAGATTTCCAACGCTCTGTTGGCGCAGTTTGGGCGCAATAAATCCGAGTTTTGGCGCCGATTAATTACTGTAGATGAAACTTGGATACACCATTTTGTTCCCTCATCTAAAAATTGCGCTCAGAGGACAGAGATTTTCGTCAAATGAAGAGGCAATCACCTTCGTGAACAATTATTTTGCAGAGAAAAACGCCGAGTACTATTTGGACGGGTTACAGAGATGGGAGCATCGCTGGGAGAAGTGTGTAGAGTTACAAGGAGACTATGTTGAAAAATAAAAAATAAAATTCTGAAAAAATGTCTTGTATCTTTGTTAGGTCGGAATTTTAAATTTTATATGTTCGATTTTATAGTACAATTTCAATATAGTTATTTTTGACTGTGACGTAAATTTGTTGCTTGCCTACCTGAACGATACATATTTTCATAAAATGTTTTGAAATGTATAATATATTTTTTACATAAATTAAAAATAGCAACTTTATACACAATACAAATGAGTATTCTATTAAAAAGTAATAAGTCTTTGAAATCGTACAAAAGTTTTACAGAAGATCAGCATTAATATTCAACAAAAGATTCGTTACTCGTCAAGCAGAAAAAAAAAGCTTTTTTTCCACTAATTAAAATACTTTGAAAACAAGCTAAATGAGATTTCGAAGAAAACTTAAATATTCCAATAATATTAAATATCTTTGCAACCGAATTTTTCATTTTCTATTTCGTACAGGCGATTTTAATGGGATTTTTGGGGTTTCAAATCCCTAATTAATAATTCGAGTTTATATATATATATATAATATATATATATATATATATATATATATATATATCGTATATATATATATATATATATATATATATATATATATATATATATATATATATATATATATATATATCGTATATATATATATATATATATATATATATATATATATATATATATATATATATATATATATATATATATATATATATATATATATATATATAAAAAACTGTGTTTTGCCGTACATTAAATTATCTACTAAATAAAAATTGTTAGTATCATGGGCGTTGCCGTTCGATTCATTATAAAGTTTGTTATTTGTCAAGCTGCTAATTAGAATTTTTGAAACATTTGTACGGTTTAGTTGGAAGTTGTTTTTTTTTTCTCCGAAACTAACACAACATTGCCTAATTAAGTATTTAGCATACATTCGAAACGAAACAGTATGTGCCACCGCCCATTTTACGCGAAATTGGTCCCTTTAGTGTCATTTTAGTTCCACTAATGCTTGAAACTTAATGCTAATGAAGTCAACCACTAAATAACTGGCCACACATGCGTTCAAATACTCGGTAAAATGAATTGCACCATGAAAAATTGCGTACGTTTATGAAGAAACCAAACAAATAAGATTGTGCGTGATGAATAGGCCTTTGCCCCGTTACATGTTTGTCACAATAGCATCCGAGACTTTCACCCTGTGACTGCTAAACAGGTAATTCAGTTGGGGGCGAGAGGAGCTATGCCAACATGAGTTTAACATGTTTTTTTTTTCTTTTTGTTCAGTCCTATGTCGATAAATGCAAACGCAACCGGATCACGCGAAATTGTACAGCCGGAAATATGTTCCGGACAGGCGACCGGAGCCGCACGCCGAATTCGAACGGAATTACCCGATAGATTATCTCTCAATTTGTCACAAAAAAAAATTATTTAGACATCAGACAGTTTAAGTTAATGGTTTCAAACCGTTATGATTTTGATCTAAATTTGATTTTTGAATCTCATTTCAAACATTAATCTTGCCCACATATGTGTGTCTGTGTCGATGTGTGTGTGTGTGTCGTTTGTGTCTTTTGAAAAGAATATTCAAACCGAAAGTGCATTTTTACTCTAGTAATTTTTAGTAGTTTCTGTAATATCTCCGAAATGGTTGCGCTTACAGTAAAAATAGCTACAAATAAAATGTAAAGATATTAATATTTCGCACAACTTTTGTTAAAAACATCGGCCATGTGTTGGCCCTAAACTTTCTTTTACGTAGTCAGTATATTTTGATTTGATAGTATATAAATTAAAATATAAAATGTTTAAATTTCAAGAAAATATTTTTTATTTTTATGTCCAATCAAATTGTAAAGTTAGATTATTTGTTCATTGTCAGATTTCTAAAAAAAAAACATGTGTATTTTAGATTAAAAATGTTCGATTCTATAGTAGTATAAAGAAAATATAATTATTCATTACACATTATTAAAAATTATTATGACCGCACATTTTTTAGTTTTCAAATGAACTTTAAATTATTTTTTTTTCGTGATTACATTACTTACTTATTACTTCGTAAAAGAAAGTAAAACATCGGCCATGTGTTGGCCCTAAACTTTCTTTTACGAAGTCAGTATATTTAGATTTGATAGTATATAAATTAAAATATTAAATGTATAAATTTCAAGAAAATATTTTCATTCATTGTCCAATAAAATTGTAAAGTTAGTTTATTGTCAGATTTCCAAAGAAAACATACATATGTATTTTAGATTTTAAATGTTGCATTTTATAGTAGTATAAAGAAAATATAATTATTCATTACATATTATTAAAAATTATTATGGCCGGGCATTTTTTAGTTTTCAAATTAACTTTAAACCAGAGAAAATATTTATATATAATATTTTAAATTATTTACTAACCTTTGTAACGCTTTTTCACTAAACTTATTTGTGACACTGACAATAAATGTTAAATGTCAAAATATTTGAATATTTAAAACAGTTGACATGCATAGTAGATACGATTTATTATATATAATTTTCCATACCTATGTAACTATGTAAATAGGATAATAGCATTTTCTCGTAACTGGTACACTTTTGAAGAAATGCGCTCTACAGCCTACACCGTTGAAGACAAAATTATGAAACTTTAAACTTAAGATTTGTATATGCCTGGGAAGAAAACCTCCTATTTTTGAAAAGCATATTCAAACCGGAAGTGCATGTTCACTTGAATCACTTTTTGCATATCTCCGAAACGGCTGCACTTACAGTAAAAATAGTTAGAACAAAATTGAAAGATATTAATTATTTGAACAAATTTTGTTTGAAACATTTCTTCAAAAAGTGTACCAGTTACGAGAAAATTGCTATTATCCTATTTATATTACCTTAGTTACATAGGTATGGAAAATTGTATATAATAAATCGTATCTACTATGCATGTCAACTGTTTTAAATATTCAAATATTTTGACATTTAACATTTATTGTCAGTGTCACAAATAAGTTTAGTGAAAAAACGCTACAAAGGTTAGTAAAGAATTTAAAATATTATATATAAATATTTCTCTGGTTTAAAGTTAATTTGAAAACTAAAAAATGCCCGGCCATGATAATTTATAATAATATGTAATGAATAATTATATTTTCTTTATACTTCTATAAAATCCAATATTTAAAATCTAAAATACATATGTTTTCTTTGGAAATCTGACAATAAATTAACTTTACACTTTTATTGGACAATGAATGAAAATATTTTCTTGAAATTTAAACTTTTATATTTTTATTTATATACTATCAAATCTAAATATACTGACTACGTAAAAGAAAGTTTAGGGCCAATACATGGCCGATGTTTTTTTTCTCGTGATTACAATACTTATTACTTCGTAAAAAAAAGTAAAAATGTACCAGTTACAAGAAAATTGCTTTTAAATTTCTTATTTATGTTGCCATAGTAACGTAGGTATAGGAAATTATATTTAATAAATCGTATCAACCATATGTCTATCAATTGTTTAACAGGACAACAAAATAGACTAAAATAATTTGGGATTTGACATCGATTGTGGGAAACAGATTGAGTGTTTAAAATATTGTAGTATTTTGGATCATAATAATTACTAGTATATAATAAATAATTATATTACTTTGATTTATTTTAAATGTGTACTATATATTTTCATTATCCTTCCTATCTTAACTGATATACCTACTCCGTATAAGAACGTCTAGTGCAAAAACTGTAAATGTTTAGGACATAATTTTGGTCGAAATAAAAAAACGCTGTTGACAAAAATGACAACACGGAATGATGGCTCATACATAAAATTAGTTGAGAGACGTGCGACAGTAAAAGAATATTTAGTAGAGGGCGTTGTTGTCTCGACGTAGACCAATTTGTGACGTATTTTAATCAACTTTAATATTCACTTCCTGTTTGGTAATATGGAACAATATCCTTACTAATACAATCAGACTCAGGGCTAGTATCATTTTGATGTTTATGATGATACGACAACCAATTTTCTATCGTTGTGTATTACTGATGGCGGCCATCAGACTTTAGAGGTGTGCGTACAATCGCATGCATCAGCATCAGAGTTCAAAGAACTACATATGCATATCTGATGCCAAGGAGAATTTGGCAAAAAACCACAAAAGGCATTTTGTTTGTTTTATCCAAAAACAAACGCGTTTACATTTTACATGCAAATGAAACTTTTTTTGCGAGTTACTGTTGAAATTTAGACACTGTCACTACCATATCTAATAACAGGTGCCCATGGCAGCTCTATCATTGTTAACACTGGATTAATAACGTGAAAAGAAAAGCTGTCTTCATAACATATAAGACACCACTGCTTCTGAACTACTTACAAACATAATTAAATTAACTATACAGTCTCTACGTCGCGTTGTTATTAGATAAGTGCGAAAATTTGAGCACAAGCGCGAAACATCTCGAATTCCTATACCAACTTTTTATATAGTACCTATCGGATGAGCAAATTTCTAAATATTATCAATATATATTTATACATTTCGAAAAACAATCTCTCGTCAGCAAATATAAATAAAGTAAATATGTTGAAATTATTCATTGATTTGACTTGAAGTTTGAAGTGAATGAATATTGCAACTGCAATAAAAAAAACTATGTTACCAACAATTGCTCAATGCATACAACATTCCGCATCAGAATTGCGTAATCGCAGAATTACGACCATTTTCCATTATATGTTTACACGGGGCACGTGTGTGCTGTCGATTGTGTTAACACTTGTAATTATGTAAAGATTGCGGAGTAAGGGGGACACCTACACCAAATACAGTTGCATAAATGATATATTATGATAATTAGAATTTCTATTAGCTGTAATTCAGTAGGTGCTAAACCAGTTTCAGTCATAGGCACATTTTATTGATATACACAGTTAGTTATTACGAAATGTTTGTTTAGATAATTAATGAAAAGAATATATAAATATATTTAGTATAATTAAACAAAATGAAATGACGAGTTTTTGAGCTCGAATTGCACCCTTAGTCTATTCGGGTAACTGAATACTAAATGCAATTTCATAACAAATATTCTAGTTCAGTTCAGAGTAGTGTAATATGCCACGAGTTCCAAGAAGCAATTTTAATTTCACAATCAAATATTCATTGTGTCAGTTTCCTAGAAAATTTCCCGCGAGTACGCTGAATCGATGCTTCGTAACAATTTTATTATAAATCGTAAGATTTCTTATGAATTTAGATATTTGAGAATTGAATTTGCCGCAGTTTATATTGCGGACGGGCTCAGAGCCAGTGGAGGTTTATGATATCAAAGGGTCCTTTCACCGAGGAGGCCAAAGCTTGAACCCTGACCCCGATAATGTTAAAATCTTGCCTTACGTCACAATAGCGATGGAACAAACGAGATTAGGGTCATCTACGAAGGTGGAAACTTGTACGGAAAGTGTTTGTCACCAGGTCAACTTGAAAATATATACGCACGTTGCTTTATCGCTTTGTTCAAGACAGATTACTAAAGGCGGATTTTTTGATTAGATAAATAGATTTTAATTCTTTGTTTAGTTATACAAGAAAATTGTTATTCATTTCTATACATATTTCGTTTGAGTTAATTTTGATTATTAGTATAGAAAAACAATATTTTAATTTCAAGTAAACAGTGCAAAGTACGTATGTCGAACATTGATCAGGCGTAGACGGCATACCAATGTAAAATATATGTATGTATGCATATACTTGTGTTGCGCGCGTTGTGGCTATTTTCAGCACGACTTGCAATCGTCTAGTTATTCTTGTTTGCAGACATCGCGTTACCTGCCATCATGGCCGTACGCCATGATGGGGCATATTAACCAACAGACTTTTCCACTACAGGTGCTGACGTCTGGTGTACAGCATACTGTTACAACGGCATCCAAAACAATCCGAATTGTTTGTATGTTATGTTATGAGCATGATGATAATTTCGCTTTATTGAAATTATTGTCCTCAATACTGAAATAGAATTAGATTCTAAATCGATTTTTATCTTATACAAAACCGTTTTCGATTTATTCAAAAGAAACCTTTAGTGACCTTATATTTTGAAAACATTTTGATCAATGCTATATCGAAACTAAATTCTAAATCGATTTTAATCTAATGCAAGAATCGCTATTTCGAACCGTTTGTGATTTAATCAAGAAAAACTATTTTTAAATTTTAATTATAGGTATGCTAATATTTTTGATTCGTTTTAAATTTTTGATTAATACTATATCAGATTTGAATTCTAAATTACTTTTAATCTCTAGAAAATTTCGCTATCTTGAACCATTTGTGATTTATTCAAGAAAAACTTTTTAGATCCATGTTAAGTTATAGACATAATTTATTTTTTATTTTTGTTCAATACTATATGAGACTTGAATTCTAAATCAATTTTATTCTTTAGAAAATATCGGTATCTTGAACCGTTTTCGATTTATTCAAGGAACACTTTTTGAGTCCATGTTAAATTATAGGCATGATAATAATTTAGGATTTTTGGAATTATTTAACTCAATACTATATCAAAATTGAATTTTAAATCGATTTTAGTCTTATGAAAAATTCGCTTTGTCGAATCGTTTCGGACTAATTAAACAATTGATTTGACATGTAACGCGTGCGTGTAAATGTTTCAAATCAAATAGTTCGGATCAACGCCACTTGGTGGCTCTCTAGAGAACTATAATTGTGAATACCGAAAACCTAAGGGCTGCTAGAGTTTATAAGTTTATGAATTTCACTAGACAGGTGTCTATAACAAAAACATTAAGTCCCTGTCCGGCGTAACTCTGGAGTGGGATTAACTTAATCCTGATTCCACACGGTGGATTACATATAAACACAGTTGTGTACATGCGAGATACACCATATATTATTCCGGTTTAAACTCTGGAGTAATATTAATATAAGCTAATATTTAAAAATGGTTAAAAACTTTTTTTATAATATAAAAACAAACAGTTAAATCTTATATAATAACATATATATATTGTTTGTGTTAAACTTTGTTTTAAAAAAACAATTTCGACTGGAGCAATATTCTCTTGGTGATATCGGATACGTGCTGGACGAATCTATTATTGTGCAAGTTCAGGGTGGGGGAAGGATGTCGCCAGTGGCGATTGGTATTCAAATGGATTAATATCGTGTTCCGGAGTCAATAAACTAATAGCCATAAATCAATTAGGAGCATCAACCACCATTTGTAGTTTGCAGAAATCCCCACGAGTCACACAGGGACAGCTTAGATTTTACCAATTATAAGAAGCCAAATTAGTTTAGCTCGGACTTGGTACAATCCGAAATTTAATCTGTTTTGTGGTCCAGATTATTCTTCCCTATAGCGCGATTAATTTAATTTTGTTTGATCTTCTTACAAATAAAATTGCAATGACAAACAACAGAGTTGATTCGCAATACACAAACAAACAAAAAAGGATTACCTACAATGATTTTTCTATATGGGAATTTAATTCCAATCACAAGTGTACAACTGGACTATATAGGTCTGTTGGACATAGATGTAAGTGCATTGCACTCAAGCCTACTAGTGTTGGACTTGTGCCAAAAAAAAAAAAGACTAACATTCTCTATGAATGCGATTTACAATTTAATATAAATAAAACTTTAATATTTAAACCAGAATTGACCATGACATGTTTTGCAGAACCAAATTAAAGCTTGCAAAAGCTACGATATGATTAATCACAATAAACAACATTTGAATAAATTCAAAACGAGTCGCACATCTAAAATCTAAATAATAATATAATCACCATTAGCTATCTATGTCGGATCGTTTGATTCGCTCAATTTGGATCGGCGACATTGAACATTTTCTGGGCGCGACAGGGGGCAGGGAGGGGCAAAGTAGTGCGGAGACAGTTAGCGAACAGAATTCGTAATTAACAAAGATTTATGGGTATGTTAACCCAAAAATGTTAACCCGTTTTCGTCGAATTTATATTTCCAAGTGAGTTTTTGTCAACTGCTATAGTATCGGCGGCCTGACCTAAAAAAAATATAATAAGATCGCCGGCCAGCCGCGCTAAACCAGGAAAAAACCATACGAAAAAATAAATTAAATAAAAATACCGGACAGATCAAACAGATGACATAATACGGTCACTTGACGAAATAGTTGACAAACTTTTGAGATGTTGATACATTTGCAAAAGATTCAAACACGATAAGAGCAACCGAAACTATTTTAATTATGTTTTTAATATATATATATATATATATATATATATATATATATATATATATATATATATATATATATATATATATATATATATATATATATATATATATATATATATATATATATATATATGTATATATATATTTCCTCCTCAATTAATATATATATATATATATATATATATATATATATATATATATATATAAATATATATATATATATATATATATATATATATATATATATATTTATATATATATATATATATATATATATATATATATATATATATATATATATATATGTATATATATATTTCCTCCTCAATTATATATATATATATATATATATATATATATATATATATATATATATATATATATATATATTAGTTACCTTGTAATTTGTAAGCGGTGGTGTCCAAAAGACCCAACAAGGATCGCGAATTGTGTCGCAATAAACTAGAAAAATCCCTCTGGACTTGATGGCGAAGATCAGTCTCCGTGGTTTGGCTGCAACATCTTCCATTGCAAATGGAGCCTAAAACAAATGGAAACGTTAAATACTGTCCTAAAAATCGCATATATTAATACGAATACTTTTGAATCTCTTTCCTCCTCAATTAAACATGATATATTAATTATGGCGGCGCACTTAGTTTGATATCAAAGCATACTATATATTATATGATTATTACTAGTGTTTGGTTGGCGTCTTTATGGAGCAGTATATACATATATGTGCCGCTTTTCTATGACTAAATATTTCATGTGACATGTGTGATATTCATATTTGACAGAAACACTGATAGACACACGACCATGAACTTGCTATTCGACATTCATCACGCATGTGATGTGATGTGACAAAGATTTAACATATGTACCGAATTATAGGTGATGTAATCGCGGTTCTGTATTCAGTTAATTGATGATGTAACCAACAGATGTCTCCATACACACAAATAAAAAACCTGGATGCAGCTGAACCCTAGTTCGCGTACACTATGTTAGGGGGCAAATGATCAAAATAATTTTCCAGGTTATAATCAAAAGCAACAAATCATCTAAATGAAATTCAGAAAAACACTATAACGTCTCTATGTTAACTCTTCAATTATGTTGTAAACTAGCAAGCCAGGAACAAGATAGGTAAAAAATGACAAGCAACGTGAATTTATTAACAGAGCTCGCTGTTCTGTTCTGTTCTGAAGATAGCAATTACGGTTAGCTATTCTGATTAATTCTGCGACGCAGTTTCGCAAAGCACTTGCGGAAGATTGTTGTTAGGAAAAACTGTGATTAGTTTGTTTTGTTTATCGTCGGAAATATTTAGGAAAATTTCTAAACATCTGGACTCGTTTACTATACATGTAGGCTGGCTTAGCCATCGGATGATTTGTATACAAAGACACTAGCAAAATATAATAAGATATAAAATTGGAAAAATAAATATATTTCACAAGTCAGTGAGTCCAAGGTAGAAGGTACCGAATTCGATTCTAGGGTGTGAATTGCGCAACGATTTAACCAGTCAGCAGATATCGTAAAACCAGTGCTTCTTAAAATATGTAAATGCGGCCCAAACTGACTTGATTTCAGTATATATTTTTTATTTTATATTTGCCCCCACGCCCTGTCTATCTGTAATATATTTTGTTCTCTTTCAGCGTGCATCCGCGTTTTATGTGTATTGATGCCATTTTCAGGACCTGATCTGAAACTGAAATGTTTCAGTGATAGCGATTTATGAACAAAACAAATTTTCAGCCACATGCGAACGTGAGTAAATACAAAATACTTTTCAGTAGATAAGGAATAAAAATATATCAACCATGTATAGTGGCACAAAATAGGCAAATACAAAAAGAGCGTTTGCGGCGTTTCGAATGTTATAGCAGTCTCAAATTGTAAATTCAATTAACTTGTTTATATTTTATTTGTTAAATAATATAAAGAATGATGTTTGCAAATGGTGGTGACGTGTGTTTCTATTCTATTCGAAACTAAATGAAAACCACCTGTGTCACCAGCAGTTAGGCTAAAGATCTTCTAAAGTGAAGACAGACGTGATTCTCAGTTCTTCATCTGTGCCGTCGCGGCGTTCAGACGTCGCTGTCCGTCCAGGCGAACCGGCGCCTCACTTATCGATTTCGCAGTCGTGTCCTCCACCACCCACGCCAGGCCCTAGTCGGCCCAAAAACAAACCCCAGACACCCACAAACAAACAACACGATATCTTTGTGTTGGAAGAACATCATCAAGACAGGGTTCAGAGAAATTTCCAAGAAAAATTAACTATAAACTGTATACGCCCAAACATATTGATTAAATCCTAACGAATTCCCACGTGCTACGGCCCTGGCATCCGCAATTCAACTTCCTATATGTGTAGTACCCCATACAAACTCGCTACACAACAACTGCCAATAGTTTTTAACCCTTTCCCCGCACCCTACGGTCCTGCGAACCCTTTTCAATCTGCACAGAACAGACATTACATATATTCTATGCCATATATATATATATATATATATATACTATATATACACAGTTTGACCGGCATATACAGTCGCATAGGAGGCCTCGAGAGATTAACGAAATATCAAAATTTCACGACATAAATGGTGCTCTTATAGGAATTGCAAAAGAATTGTCTGCTATTTTTTACTTGTATACTTTTAGAAATGAGAGTAGCCTAATCATTGATCCTTGGTTCCTGTATGGTGGGACGGGCAATGACGTCACTACATATGGCAAAATTCCCAGACTATATATGGGTTAAGGGTAACATCATGTATTAGGTTGCATGATGACAACTTGTGTCATATTTTTTATCAGATATTGGACATGTTCCCAGAAGCAAGATATCTTTAAAGAGTTATTGTCTTATACTCTAAAAAAAGATATTTTCCAAACAGAAATGAATTCATGACGAATTTCCGGTTCGTTTGAGTCCAAACACAATTTTTAACAACATTGGCCCATATGTTAGCCTGTCCAAGGGTTAACTTGTGGGCCAGGTTAACATCTGGGTACTATGGGAACAAACATAAAATAAGCATTGGCTCATATTAGGAACAACTTTAAACATTCTTAAGCACTGTTTTGAGATTAATGTTAACTTATGGGCCAGGTTAACATATGGCTAACCTGTGGGCCAATACAAGTACTAAACATCAAGTTTGGGCTCAAATGAATTGGAATTTTATTCTGAACATATATAACGTATCAAAACAATAATATATCTGTTCTAAATCATAAAATAGAAGTGAAAACGCAGATTATGATTGGTTCAACGCGAATAGAGACTACGGTTGTAATACCTGTGTGGAGAACTAAGAAAAGGTGTAAAACTTTGTTCCGAAAACAAATAAATAATTCAAGATTCAATTTATAATCTCTAGATGGCCATTCTTCGTATAATAGTTGAGAACTTTGGTGTTCATATTTCACAAAGTTAATTTTACCGTTTTTAGATCTTTCTAGCTTATACTTCTTCATCATTCTTTATCCTTATACTTGTTCCATGCCCGTCGCCATAACAGATGAACATGTTCGCTATAAGATTGCATATTATAAATATAACTTGATTGATGGCTAACATTGCACAGCCCAAGAGCGTAGAATTGCGACGGGGTTTCGGATAAAAAAGAACATTATGTTTAAAAATTAGGTAAACAAGAACTTTGTATGTAATACATGTGTTTAAAAACATTATATATGTACATACATATATATTTTTAAAAATGAATCATATCACACATGATGGGGGGTCATACAGTTTATCAAATATTTTAACACCATTATTAATAATTTTGTTTTGATTTATTGAAATATGTAAAAACGTTGTTTATTTGGTGTTGTGCTCGCTTGAATAATTGCACAGCCATTTGCTAAATAAATTAATTATTGATCATATTTACGCTCAGTTGGATCAGATCCAGATTAAGGTCACAGATCCAACTGAGCGCAGCAACTTCTTATTGATTCAAACCACGGAGAAGTAACTGAAATATAGTCAACAAACAAAAAAAAACATTATAAAACAATAAATAAATACTTGATCATTTATTCTATTTTTGACGAAAAAAAACTGGAACACGATCAAATTAAAATCAGTACCCACTACCTAGCTATTTTTCGAGTTCTTGTGTGAGTATTATTCGAAATTAAATTTAGATTGCTCGTGTAACCAGCGAGGGGTTCGAGCTCTTTTTAAATCAAATTTACATTTTAATTCGCACCGAAATGAGAAGCATGTTTCTCTGTTTCTAATTAGACAAAAGGCACTAATTCTGGTTTCGTACCAAATACAAAGATTCAGTTTTATTCATTTTTTTCTGCGCCATTTTATTATTCTAATTAATAAAAGTCAATAGTGGCAACCCTGTGTATAACATTACTAAGGCATCCCTATCCCCGGTAGAAGTTCGACACGATTTTTGCAAGCAAAGTCACGGATTTATCTTTCTTAATCCTTTCAAGCGAAAAGGATTACGTCTTTTTAATCAAAAAATTATGTTCAATCTTCATTGTTAAATTGTATCTATTAAGGAATGACCTAAATTTAGGTCGCAGATCTCGACCAAAAAATGTTGTTACCATAATTTGATGATGCGGAATTCAAATTTGTGGTCCGAAATGCGGAATAACATTCGAGTTATGGATGGAAATAGTTGGAGAAAAATCATCAAAAAACTTATATGAATGTTATTTATATACCTAGTATAGTTTTTAAACAATTTTTATGTAAAAAAAAAAACGTGTAGCTGATGTGGCCTATGTAAGAGGTAACAAATGTAAACACTTGTACTTGTTCTAGTGTGAAATAAGTAGGGTTAGATTAGCGGAAAATTCGATTAAACTTTTAATTGGTCTACTTATACACGCGCGCACACACAAAACCTGCGACATCATTTGAAATGAGTGCTTACACCCATTATTCAACAAATTGATTAATTAATTAAAGATGATCTTATTTTATTCTTATCTCTACACTCATTAACGGTGGGTAAGGTACATGTGATGCATAGACACAGCCTCGCCAAATGTCGGATGATCAAAATTAATTAATACAGCCTTCATAACTAACAAATTTTAATTTATAATGATTACACTCAAGAAAGCATTCCTGTATCTTTTTTGGGGTACTTCTAAGTACATATTTAAATTTTCAGGGCGATAGGACCCTTCAAAATAGGGTATTTTCCTAAAATTATCTTTATTGGCGTCATTTGTAAGTGATATATATAAATTTTGTTTTTATCTTTTATAATTTGATTTGTATTCAGACGAAACAATTATTAAAAGATTCTGATTTTTTGTAAAAATAATATAAAATATGGGGTAGGGCAGAGATTAAATGTGAATAAAGGTAAGATTGTGCATGCGAATGGGTCTAAGAGTAATATCGCCAGCTACTCCTTGACCTATGGTTGAAAATACACTCTCTTAGTTGACGGTTTACGAGCGCCTAACATTATAGTCTCCGCTTCCCCGTCGGTGTCCCACTAGTCGAGTGTACGGCACCGCAATACAACTAAAGGACCTGAGCGTACTTTTAATTATGTTTAATATACGTGTATATATGAAAATAATATGATTTTTCTGACATCCCATTTAAAATTTGTTTATTCTGTTTTGCTATGCATTTGTTTTATAGGATTTTCAGCAAGGTTCTCCTTCCTTGGATCGTTTTCCAACGAAGTGTGTGTGTATGTGTGTGTGCGTGTTGCAGTCCTCTTGCTAATACTTTTTACATTCATTTACGAAGTAATAAGTAAGTATTGTAATCACGAAAAAAAAAACATCGGCCATGTGTTGGCCCTAAACTTTCTTTTACGTAGTCAGTATATTTAGATTTGTAACTGGTCACCTTTTTGAAGAAATGTTTCAAACAAAAGTTGTGCAGAATACTAATATCTTTCAGAGATATTGCAGAAATTACAAAAAAAGTCTTAAGTAAACATGCACTTCCGGTTTGAATATGCTTTTCAAAAATAGGAGGTTTTCGTCCCAGGCATATACAAATCTTAAGTTTAAAGTTTCATAATTTATCTTCAAAAGTGTAGGCTGTAGAGCGCATACACACACACACACACACACACAGACGTCATTCCAAAAATAGTCAGACTCGATTCAGGGAAGGTCAAAAGGTGTATTTCCGTTAAAATTTCGAATTTTTTACTTTCTTTTACGAAATAATAAGTATTGTTATCAGGGAAAAAACTCGACATTTTAACGGAAATGCACCTTTTGAGCTTCCCTGAATCGAGTCTGACTATTTTTGGAATGACGTCTTTGTGTGTCTGTGAGCGCTCTACAGCCTACACTGTTGAAGATAAAATTATGAAACTTAAAATTTGCATATGCCTGGGACGAAAACCTCTTATTTTTGAAAAGCATATTCAAACCGGAAGTGCATGTTTACTTAAGACTTTTTTGCAAATTCTGTAATATCTTCGAAACGGCTATACTTGCAGTAAAAATAATTAGAATAAAATTGAAAGATATTAGTATTCTGCACAACTTTTGTTCGAAACATTTCTTCAAAAAGTGTACTAGTTACAAGATCTTATCTTATTGATATTGCCATAGTTACGTAGGTATGGGAAATTTATATATATTAAATCGCATCTACTATGCATGTCAACTGTTTTAAATATTCTAATATTTTGACATTTAACATTTATTGTCAGTGTCACAAATAAGTTTAGTGAAAAAACGTTACAAAGGTTAATAAATAATTTAAAATATTATATGAAATATTTTGTAAGGTTTAAAGTACATTTGAAAGCATTTTCTTGAAATTTAAACATTTTATGTTTTAATTTATATATTATCAAATGAAAATATACTGACTACGTAAAAGAAAATTTAGGGCCAACACATGGCCGATGTTTTATTTTCTTATACGAATGTACATATATAAGGAAGTATTGTAATCATGAAAAAAATTTCGAGATTTTAATGGAAATACATCTTTTGACCTGCCCTGAGTCGAGTCTGACTATTTTCAGAATTCCGTCTGTGTGTGTGTGTGTGTGAATCATCTACAGCCAAAACGGCCAATGCAATAATCATGAAGCTTTAAACTTAAAATTTGTATATGGTTCGGAAGAAAACCACCTATTTTTGAAAAGAATATTCAACCGGAAGCGCATGTTTACTCTAGTCATTTTTTGGAAATTCTGCAATATCTCCAAAACGGCTGCACTTACAGAAAATATACTAGTATTCAAAATGAAAGATATTAATATTATGCACTTTTGTTTAAAAAACTTCTTCGAAAAGTATCGATTACAAGAAAATTACTATTTCAAATTTTAAATGTCTTATTTATGTTGCCATAGTTACGTAGGTATGAAAAGTTATACTTATGACATATAGTTCTAGTGTAAAAGAATTTCAATGGTTAGTAAAATATTTAAATATTTTGTTAGGTTCTTAGTTCATTTCAAAATTAAACATCTGCAGTTGGACTTTTTTATACGTATGTATTAGGCATATTTTGTTTAGATAGAAAGGTTATTAAATACAAAATCTAAACAAATAATGCCTAATACGTATAAGAAAGTCCAGTGCAATACACTGCTGATGTTTTTTTTATGGCGCAACATGTATATTTCATATACCTATAGGTATATATATATTTAATTAATAATAGTAAACAAAGTGAACACTAAATATATTATACTAGGAAACAAAGTGAACATAAAATAACGTGTATTAAACAAAGAGAAGAATAAAACAATCAAAGGTAGTTATTTAAATGAAATGACAATTGCGAGCTAATTATAATATGTATAACAGATAACAGCTCTTTCCTTGAAATAGTATGAAATATAAAACAGTGCCTTTCAGAGTACGGGCTAGATTCGGAATTTCCTAAAGCTTTCTGCTTGTGGTTGTATTGCAATCCCAACCTTGCGGAACACCTTAGTTAGTAGGCTTCCTCGCAATTGTCCCCTAGAAGTACTGCTAGGCTAGGTAGACCCTCTAACGCGCCATCGTCAGACACTCCGAGCCCTTACTAGAGAAAAGAGTGCAGTGTCGTATTGAGATTATGCATATTAGGAATACAGATGTTTCAATAGGCTATAAGTCTTCTACGCAAAGTCCATACGCATAACTGTGGTTAGTTATACAGTAACTAGGATTAGTAGTAGAATAGGCGCGATTATGTTATGTCGGCTACCCCCTACTCTGCAAAGTGCACTCCCACTCGTAGCTATAAATGTTGCTCTAGACAGGTTGAGGTGTTTTATTTGAACCAATTCGATATGGAATTAGTCGAAAAGGAAAGATGGAGTCTCAGTAATCTTATTTTCTTTATAGGGCTTAGTGGTTCTTGCCGAGGTGGTGCAAACCAACAGGCTGTATGCACTTTTTTTTATACAAACTAATAAGTATCTAAACAGTTACAACACATTCCAGTGTGAACCGCTGAAGATACCTATATTTTCGTGTGTATGTCATTTTATAATTTATTTTTCATAATCCAAACATGAGTTAACTTTCAGTAAATTCACACCCTGCCCTTAAACTAACACAAGGGTTAACGGCACGTGTTGTGGTTAGGGTGAGGGGTGAATTGATGCTTTCACAACCCCATTAAAAAAGGGACATTTTTTTCAGCTGATGTTTTAAAAAGTATCATATGTTCTGACAACCCTCCGCCGATATCATTTTCACCATCAGGGCATACACTCATTAGTGTGACAAGTGACGTCATGGATAAAAACATTTGTAAACCGATTTTTAAACAATGCGTAAAACAGATTTTACTGGACAATCAAATTTTGATTCGTTTGAACTCAAACTCGCTCCAGTGTTATACCCAGATGTTAATCCGATTAACACTAAGGCCAGACTAACACATGGGCAAATTAAACAGTCGCGAAGAAAACATTTCAGAATCTATATTTACCAACAACACACGAGTTAAATTTGCCCACACGTTAGCCACAGGCTAACACATGAGTCGACTAATATAAAGCATCGAGTTTGGCCTCTAACGTTCGCTACACTAACTTTTAGTCGTAGCATGATGGGAAATATATGTATTTGTAAGTTTTGAACCATTTTAGTGCAGTATATGGGTCAGTAGGTCAAGTTACAGTCAGACGGTCTATTGAAAATGCATGTGTGTGTGTGTGTGTGTGTGTGTTTCTTTCTTTATTACTGGAATACAATAGCAAAAAACTACTTTGAATGTAAATTGACGGTATTGTATTTAGGAAAATATATCACTGTCTGTTTTTACTTGTGCGCAAAGAACCCCCAATACAATTAAGAGTTATTTGAAAAAAGCACACATTTTCTTTAAGTTTAAACTTTGTAATTAATCACCCTGTTGCTTCAGGGCTGCCACCATTGTCTCAAAACGAAAAGTAACTTCTATTATCCAACCGAACACTGCATTTTCAAACTTACCAAAATATTCTTTGTTTTATGCAAACCACGGTAGATAGGGAAAAAAAGTGTCACTTTTATTTTAAAATACTAGTATACACGCTATTATATATGTCGCCATGGAAACGGCTTGTGACGTCACACCTAATCCAGATATATCTTTGAAAAAATAAAATTATACCAACACGCTCGTGACAAACACAGCTCTCAAAGGGTTTGCATTCCTATATGTTGGTATCATTTATCTGCTATATTCCACTTTACCCTCGCCCAAGTACAAAGAAAAGAGACGGGGAAAGTTTTCCGCGCATATCACACACTTTCAGGCGATATGAAATATTATTTCGTGAATATTTTTGAAAACATTTTAAAGTCAAATTTTTCTATTAACAAACACCTAAACTGAAATTGTAAAACTTTCTTTTTTTTTTCATACAATAACGATTTAACTTTTTATTCAGAAACTTCAAGAGTCTTTAAACAATATCAAACATTCAAAATTAAATTAATTTTATATTTTCTAGATAAGTTAACGCAGCCCACACAAGTCAACCTTAACTTTACGAGTTTTTATTGGATATTCCGCTTGAAGATTAACTTTTGCGCAATGCTACCACGTGGATAAGACTACAAAATTAAATTCCACATCATTTGAGTTCAAACTCGACTTTTAATAATCGGCTAACATTGCCCAAGTGGCAGCCTTGTAAGGCTACCACTTGGGCAATGTTAGCCGATTATTAAAAGTCGAGTTTGAGCTCGAATTAATTGGAATTTAATTTTGATCATATCTAAACCATAAAATAAAACCTAAATCTATTCCTTGGTCCTATTAATAATGAATATGGTTGATTAATGAATGTAATCATGCAATTTTACACATACTCAGGCAATCAGCGCTTAAATGAAGTTCTTGATTAGTTCATTATTCTGGTTAACTAATATACAAGATCGTGTATGTGAGGTCACAAAAGGTCACAATCGTAACAGTGTAGAAACAAAACAACTAATGTAGCTAAATTAAAACGTTTATGCGCGATAATTGTAATTCTTATTTGTATCTATAAAACGGCATTCCACACAGAACGATTGCAATGAAGTGAGTTGTATGTATATGTATGTTTGTTTGTTTGTGCCCACATAACTTCACGCCACTAGCACAATCTAAGGGACATTCTTGTGCCAGTGCATGGACAATTGGCACAATTATAATCACACAACTCTACACCAGTACACATTAGTCCGGCGTTCATAACTCAACCACAGTTATACATATGTATATCTAAAATTGTTTGAATTTCATTTCAAAACTATTCAGATTGGTCACGAAATATATCTATCTAAATATTTCAAGTTCAATAAAGCTACAAATAATTTTTTATCAAGACCGGTTTTTTGCAAACATTTAAAAAGTAAACTAATTTATTAAACCAATTAATATTTGCTAATTAAAGCATGATTAGACATGTGGCGCAAGTAATTTCCGGGAATTCAACTTAAGAACATTTTCAAATTAAAATGGTAATAAAAATTGATTTACAAATAGCTAATTAAAAAAGGCTTTAGGTTTTGTTATTATCGAGAGAAGGCTTTTTTATTGTTTACCAATAAGACAGGGTGATAAAAACTCTTTCTTTTTTGTAGATACCTATATACGAGTATAAGTAGGAGATAGTATTTCTGTGGGCTTTTTAACTTTTCAAATTATGTTTGAGTTTCTCTCTCTTTCTCTGTGTGTGTGTGTGTGTGTGTATAATGATGAAATAAAAGTTTCTGGATATATAAAGTTAAATAATGTAGCCTTGGCGACGGTTGCTTTTACGAATAAGATTTCCGCTACAAATGTTGCCTTTCTGTGAACCACAACGCGTACATTGCTAATTACTTTAATTCATACAGAATCCAATTGAAACACTTTCAGTGCTTTACGATTGTTCTTTTAGTTAAAAATATATATATAAGGTTCCGCTTTAGAATGTTTATGTTTATTTGACTTTTATCATCAGTAAACAAACATATTACTACGCACGCGTGACATTGACAACATTTCCAGGAATCAACTGTAAAAAGACCTATTGTTATAAAGCATTTTACGCATTACACAATATGATTTGTAATTAAATCTGCGCATCACAAGGTCTACTTACGCAGTTACTTCGAAATGATTGCGCAAAACCAAATTTAGAACGTACAAATCGAGTTTGAGCATAAAATTTAAGTCCGGGTGTATTTAAACTATTTAGTAGACTATGTATGTATAAGATGTTTCGAAGCAAAAAAGGATTGACTCCCTAAGTGATCCAATCACCTTGATTGCAATGCAAAATGTCAAATAGGTACCTGTATTAGCTTCAAACCGGTTCTATATAGTTTTTAAACGTACAAATTAATTACTAGACACTGGACATAAATAATGTCTGTGATAAGAGTTAATAACCACCATAGACGTGCGTCTAAAGGCCGTAGGGGGGCAAATGCGTGGGTGCTACCATAGGTATATGAATTTGAATAATAAATAAATAAGCTTTCTATTGATGCCAAAATTTAAGAAATTTATTATCGGAGATTTTGGAATTTTAATTTTTAACCTCGCTGTGACCTATCCATTGCTTAATTTTTTTATTTTAATGTATATATAAACTATAATAAATATACAAAGTGGGACACGATTTTTAATCATATATTCGAGTATTTATTTATTTGTTGAACACAATTCTAGAGTTAATCCGCGCCTGGGCAATACCATTTGCCAAATGACTTCCACGCAATGGAACTCTTACTTTTATTAAAGATAGTGTATAAATTGGACCACGGAGTGTACGTTTTGTTTTACAGTAAAAAAATCTGTCAATTTCACCCGTTAGAGATTTATTTCTCGGTCTTGGCCGCACGAGGAAAAACAATCGAATGATTTCGCTTACAAATCGGAACAGAATTTATTTTAGGCATACACTATGAGTACATTTGCTAAATTTGTTTGCATTGGATGTTGTTAAGATCCATATAAACACAAGTGTCCTTTTATTTATACATATATATATATATATATATATATATATATATATATATATATATATATATAATATATATAAATATATAAATAAAGCGCAGACAACTTTAGCCAAGACAGACATGATAACTTGTGTATTCGATACCTGTCGACTGGCTGCCCGTTTGGGCTTACCTGGCTAATTTTAAATATGTTCTGCCATTGAACGGTGCATATTTTTAGGACCTCAACATTAGGTATACTTGTGCCTTAAGGGGCAATGATGCGACATGCGTCCTTGAGGTATCCGTGTATCGGGTGTGGTTTCGTCGTCGGATACAATTCGCAAAGATATCACATGTCAAAAATAAATATGATGACGTCTATACAATGTTTCGTATATACATATATATATATAAAACTTCGCGAGCAGGTGTTTGCCGATTCTATATGTAATGGCTTTCGGATTGTTTCGGAATTCTATGTCGTTGTTTTTTCATTCGGTAAACCAAAGCCCTTGTGATTACTTTTTGTTGTTTTTTATTTTTCAATTAAATCATTTGGTTTTCCTCCGGACGGTTATCGGTTCCGGGATTTAGTTTTCAGTGTAAATTAGGATTATTGAGGTTGTTTATTTTCGACATACACAAAGCCTATTTTTTATATTCGTCTCCAACTTATTTAAAGCTCATAAGTACATTTATGAAACCTGAAAAGTATTAATATATTTTTAATATTAACGACCCATTAAAAAGACTTACCACTTCATATCGTAATTTTACAATAAAACACCATTAACTTCACAAATTAACATATCCACAACTTAACCGTGCTATGAACTAAGCGATAACTTATGAATCGAAAACGACATTTTTGGAAATTGAGTTTAAACTTATAGAAACTCAATATAATAATCGACATATTTGAACACCAAACTTGATTTTTATGAGTAAAACAGCCGCGCAGGTAACTGCTGCTAAGTTATGTAGCTTGGTTGTTTTGAGCATTCAAATATGGCGATATTTTCTATTGAGTTTCTATACCTAGTTTAAAAGTCAATTCCAAAAGTGTTTTTCGATTCGTAGGTTGAGTCGCAAAATAGTAGTACATATAACGAATGTCCTGTTATCTGCGTATGCTAATGAATGGTTCCCTAAAGTGATGTTCATGTTTCTGATGGCGAGAAGGGGCAAGCACGGACAATGGGGCATATTTTTAATAGGCAATTGACAACTGGGCTAATACACGCGACCGTGAAATTTAATAGTGTAAGCAGCGCATGCATTTAATAGCCAAATCCTATATATTATATCCTTGCTTTACCAACAATTATTTGATCATTCTCATATAACATATATGCAAGTTATATGGTGAACGTAATACATAGAAATAATTATCACGCCGTTGCAAATAAAATAATAGATTTTAATTTAAAAACAAATTAATATTTTATACAAGATGATTTCAAATAGAAAACTTCACATTTTAATTGAACTTTATGGAAATTTCAGATGCAAAATTGTTGTATGTACAATGATTTCGTTTGTTCTTCGTGCAAAAGCTTTGCAGAAAAACGCGTACAGTTTTATTTTTTTTATTTGACAAAACAATCGTATTTCAAAAGTTAATCATTTTAAATGCAGTTCAGTTCTATACGGTATTTTCATCGCATAATTCGATCATAAATTGTCTGATGCAGGTGTGCCAAATATAAAACAATTTCACTAGTTTTGTTTTTAAAACTAGTGAAGTAATTTAAATGTAAACGCAAAAAAATGAAATCACATTTGTTTGGTTTGAATAGATATTATTTATTTGATCAACTTTATCTACTGATACCATTTATTTGTTATTATATTTCGATACGAATCTAGGTTTAAAAATATTGTCTGTAGAATATTTTATAAAATGCTTCAACAAAAACTATAGCCTACGGGGGTTCCCCTAGCAAAGCCATGACCGTAAACAGCCGTAGATGCTCCTAAAGAAACCATTAAAACAAAATATGGAGAAACATTCTGATGGAAAAACAATATAAGTATAAATTAAACAATGATTGTAGATATTCCAGTTGGTTTTCGAATAATTCATGAGGGAAATTTTTAGCAATGTGTATTTTAGATATTTCTTAAAATAAATCACCACATACGTCGCCTGAAATTGATATTGAAATACCAAGTGAGGAAACTCACCATATGTATCCTCTTGCGAAGCAATCGAAATGTTCCTCATCTCAAAGAACGGTCTCACTAACTCACAATTTGATTCCTCATTATTAGTCCTCACTGACAAACAGTTGACACTGTTTTGTGCACATATTACCAACACTACTAGTAAAGTTAACCCGTACATTGTCGTGCGGTGCATCATGACGAACAAAAATTATTTATTTTGCTGCAACAAATTCGATTTAATAATGTTCCCGACGTTGAAGAGAAACTGACGTAAATGAGGGAACCAAATGTATTTTTTTCGCTAAAAACACACGCTAAGGCTTACCGTGCACAACCATTGCTCAAAACCGACTGAAACATGTTTGGTTCTGGTGCAACTACACCAGCAATAACTCTGATAAAAGTACCCCGGTTCAACACTACAACTGCCGCGCAGCACTGAACGATCATTTTCAAATTTTACTGAAAATTCACATAACAATACACTCTAATATATTTATTTTGCAATAATCCCTTCAATTATCTATATGTTCCTCATCTAATAATAAATAGAATAAAAAATGAATGTTTTGGTTTAAATAATCGTAATGCATCTTTTCTAATATATGAATTTAATTCATTAAAGAGATATATTAAAATAGTTAAAATTCTATCTTTTATTTATAAATTTGTCAAAAAACTGTTTTAAATTATTAGTTATTTTGTCATATATAACATCTAAGCAATATATCAGGGACGTTACGTGCTCATGTCTCCCCAACGTTACCAAATATTTACTGGGGTTTCTGCCACCCTATTTGATGGGAAAAGGCATGAAGTTATGTATTTTTTTGGGATAGAAATCATAAACAAAATCATACAAAATATTTTATTTGATTACAAAAACTTAAAATCTATTTATTTATTTATTTAGATAAATGTGATTTTGGTACGAGTTTGGTTCACTTGCCACACGTTCATCTCCTCATACTCTTCAATACACGAATCAACCTGATCAGGTTTAAATCCTTTAGTAGCGCACTTCTCAAGTACATCCGCAACTTTAACCACTTTACTATCGCCGGCTAATTCTCGGATAAGCGAGAATATTTTATCATAAACATTAGTGCCCCTAAAGACATATAAACAAAAAATAATCTGTGTTGCCCATTTCGGATTTCAATGCCGTACCGTCTGACTTCATTTTGTTGCTGATTCAGAGACGCCTTCGACATTTCCATAAGTCGAATCGCTTCGTTAATATCTTCTTTTTCGACTGCGTTTGACAGCCGAAGCCGAGCCAACGCTGTCGACAATCGAAGAATCGCTAATAAATTTCTAGCGGACGTAAAAGTTACGTCACGGTTGTTACGAGCTTCTTGGCGTAGCTCAACATAAGCAGCTAAAGTATATACGTGATTTGTAGCACCGAAATTACTTGTTAAGTGGTGGATGATTAGAAATTACTTACCAACAATATAATCAGTTAGATCGGTTGGGATTGCAGGCTCCTTGAGTTTACATAATGCAATATAACGACGCATGACTTTGAGATCAAGTGGGGCAACGTCTGTTGGAGGTTGCTTACAATATTGATGGACGTAAGTGATGTGTTTGGCTAATAGTAAATCGGTATCACGGTTCGGTTTGTCTTGAATTAACCACAATAGATCGAAACGGGACAGTAACGCAGCGGGTAATTGAATATTTTGTTCAATTGTACGTTTCGGATTGTAGCGACCGTAGGCCGGATTAGCCGCAGCTAGGATTGAGACGCGTGCGTTTAAGCATGTCATAATACCCGCCTAAAATATTTGAAGAATTTTAGGGTATATTTGGTTTTAGATATTTAAGAATCGAACGAGGATATTTGAACAGGAAGATCAGGACGAGAAAACCAGAACAAACCTTAGCAATAGAAATAGTTTGTTGTTCCATCACTTCATGAATAGCAGTTCGATCATTATCAGGCATTTTATCAAATTCGTCAATACAACACACACCCTGGTCAGCCAATACTAGGGCTCCACCCTCTAGCATCATCTCCCCAGTTAGAGGATCTTTCATAATAGCCGCTGTCAAACCCACCCCTGAAGAACCCCGTCCAGTAGTGTATTGACCTAAAACCCAATTTTAAAATCCATATTGCGACAAAAATAACAAAACTGATTACTTCTGGGCGCTATGCGATCGATATAATGCAACAACTGAGATTTCGCAACTCCTGGATCGCCCATAAGACAAATGTTGATATTTCCGCGGATTTTCATACCGTTTGGACGTTTATCGACACCACCCACCAATAACAAGAGCAACGCTTTCTTAACGTCTAAATGACCGTATATTTCAGGCGCTAAACTGGTGGCTAGTTTAGTGTAAAAGTCATCCTCAGTCAGTTCTTTTAGTTCTGCGTCTGTTAGTTGGGTCGATAGAAGTTCTTCTTCTTCCATTTTGTTCAGGCATATGATTCGCTATGATATACTTTGTTTTTACTTACAATTAAGGTTACACATTGGAATTATTGCTGCGATGGATATTAGGAGTTACCAAAGGGTATAAAGGATGAAATTACACAAATTCAATAATAAATAATTTAGAAACACTAATCGCTACTTTAGAAATGAAATCGAAACTTACATGAGCTTCTAAATAAGTTTCAGACATTAAGCCTCCAGCCATTTGTCTAAAGCCGGTTTTTAAAAGCGGTAAAAAAATGCCGGTTACCGCGACATGATCGCCCGGTGCCGCTTTTCGTGTAACTTCGCCGCTACAATAAATAATCAAAGTCCTGGGTATATGCCCAACTGGTACTTGATCTGTCTAAAAACACGCAAAATCAAACAAGATCCAAAATGCTATATGGGGTGGAGATAGTTACATGTTCCTGGATGCGAATTTCTTGAAACTTAATAAATTTCGAGCCCCTAGTTTGCAAATATAAACGCCCCCCGGCTTTGTTAACTCTACAATCATCGCTGGGGCACATGAACACGGGCATAAACGTTAAAGACTTGATTGGTTGGTACGTTTCAGAACCGCATTTATCGCAAGTGTATGTGGCTACTTGCATCATCGGTTTCACTTCAGTTGTACGGGTTACGACACCTTTTACCGTTACTAGTTTACCGATTGACTCAGCTTTTACTTCGCGAATCGGTACCGATTTATTCAAACTCAAATCTTTGAAATATATTTCACTAATTTAAAAACAAAGTACGTTATTTTAATAAACCAATTATTTATATATGACCGAAAGAGATTTC
Organism: Nebria ingens riversi; assembly: GCA_018344505.1. NCBI lineage: Eukaryota > Metazoa > Arthropoda > Insecta > Coleoptera > Carabidae > Nebria > Nebria ingens. The sequence continues at coordinate 122,039 of JADQWA010000230.1, forward strand.
TATATTCTCTTTGATATAAACAAAATGGGGGCTGACAAACTATCCTATTACATAGCTATTGATATATACACATATATGATTAAATCTATTGCGAATTTCAAAAATATTTACATATTAAACAAATGATTGCTATTTATAATATATACACTCAATTACATTTGAATAAAAACAAACTTACAATCGTTTTAGAAGATCTTTTGGATATTTATTCCGCGGATCTCTAGTCTCATTATTTGGACGCATTCTAGCCTCCATCAATAACCGATGATCAATATAAACATCTAAGGAATCTTTCGCAGTAACTTCGCGCGTTTTAAACTCAGGTAAAATATCATAAATCATATCAGAAATTAAGTTTTCGTATCTACGAGCATTTGCAATAATAGCCTGCGAAAGATCATCGTTAAACTCATCGACATCATCCAACTCGATCCACAACGCAACTTGCTCCCGATGAGCGATCTTTGTTAGGGCATCCGCATACTTGAACATTTTATTCCCATCGTCATCTTTGGTGCAAAACTCCAAGAAAAACGTTCGGATACTTTCTATACGGTTAACATTTGGATTGAATTTCTGGTAAATTAGAATTAGCGAGTTTGGCTAGCTTACCCTTGTCTTTCGCGTAATCTCTGTGCACCATTTTGGTCAACGAATACTTATTTAGAAGTTTATTTGTTATTTATTGAGAAAATACAAGCTACTCATACACAAGCCAAACTGTCGGACACCACCTGAAGATTTGGCGGCAAATATTGACAGTTTCAGCAACTCTCTGAGTTGCAGGTTGCAGCCTAATAATCAGTGTTGCCAGCCAGTGGAAAATTTAGTTTTATACCGATTTTTTTGTAATAAAGCTTATATAATTAAAAACATAATAAACTATTAATATTTGACCATAAAAACCTTTGAAAAATAGCCTATTATTATCAAACAAAACATCAATAACTAGAAAAAAATATATAGCCATCAAACTACGTTTTATATATTTTTTAAATTAATATTATGGTTCAACTCATAAAATAGAATTTCAGTTATCACATTTTACATTTTCTTTCATAATCTATCACTATATTTCAGTATAAGTTTACTGGTCGCCTAAATTTCAAATAATTGAACTTGTGCCGGTGCCCCATTTATTTACTAGACTAATAAAAGTAGGTATCAGTTATCACATATTATGTCTTCTTTCATATCTTATACTTAGTTTACACCATTCGCTCATAGGTTTTCCAAACTCAACACCCTGAAATTTCCATACTTGTTCCTGTACCCCATAAGTTAATTTGATTTACTAGTTATAAAAACAGGCATCACATTAAATTCCTATTTTCATAATCTATTCTTAGTTTACACCAATCATTCATAGATCAACCTAACTCAACCCTTCTAAATATTCATACGTGTTTCTGTACCCCATATATTAATTTATTTACTAGACCCATAAAAATGGGTGTCAGTTATCACATTTGATCTCTTCTTTTATAATTTATTCTTATTATATTTGTAAGTTTGTTTTGACGAAAACATCACCCTCGATTTTCATGTAAGTTCGTGAGTGCTATAAATTAATGTATATCATATCTAATTCTATAAAAATATGTGGGTTTATTAATATGATGTCTTCTTTCCTAAACTATTTTAAATCTATAATTAAACGCTTAAAAATAATTTCAAATTATAAAATATTTATTAAACCTACAATAATACTTAATAATTATCACACTTACAAAAATAGATCTATAAAAACTGAGACGTTCTCTATAATCGAACAGCATCTTCGACAGTTTCCGGTAGTTTAATACCTAACGTTTCAGGCAATTTGAGAGCTAGCAAACCAGCAACAATTGATACAACACCGAATAAAATCATTGGCAACGGTTGAACATAAACACCCTTTAAAAAAAATAATAACAACAACAATTCATAAACAATATAGTTAAAAGCTAGTTCGAGTTACCAGTAATGGCACAAACGGCGCTAGTAGCGCACCAAATCGAGCAGTAGTTGATGAGGCACCAACTCCACCGCTTCGGATTGGCGTAGGTAGTAACTCAGCCGTATGAACGAAAACAACACCGAATGATGACGTAATACCAAGCTTACCAATTAAAAACAACAAAATAACTGCCCATGTTGTTTCTATAAATCAAAATAAATTATTGTTAAGTCGATAGTTAAAGATATATAACGTACCCTGGGGTACAAACACTGAACCCATACAAGTGATTCCACAAAGTAATAATGATCCGACTAATGATACTCTTCTCCCTAAATACTGGATACATATCCAGGCTAGTGTGTATCCAGGAATTTCTATTAGACATACTAACGCAAAATTAACGTATTTATTTCCAATCATGCTAGTTGAATTTAATGATAGACCGTAATATACGAAAGCATTTGTTGCCCTATAAATGATACAATGTATAATTGGTTCAATAGAGCATAGATGTATATGTTACCATATAAATTGTACAATTATTAATCTAATTACTAATTTTCGTGATCGCAACATTATCTTTACAATCGGTAGCATATCGGATTTTTTCTCTTGTGGATCATCTTTTATAAACTGTAATTGTTTTAAAAATTAATTAGAGAAAATTAATATAAACATTGTATTACTTTTTCTTGTTCGATATCAAAAGAAGACAACAGATTCACTGACAAAATAACCCCGTTCATTTTAGCAGCTCTGCAAACAATTCCTTTAGCTTTAAGACGTTTCTGCTTCACCAATAGCCAACGTACAGATTCGGGAATAATCCTAATAAACCAAAAAATAAATCTCAAATTGTTTAATCGTCGTAATTCATTACCAGTAGTAGCAGGCGAATAAGATAGCTGGCGCAGAAACTATCAGCTGCAACGATACCCAGTCTTTGGTTAACCAAGCTATTAGCGCTACTAAAGCTTCACCAACAGCGTAAAAATAGTTTAGAACAATTCCTGTAGTCTCACGTTTTTTCCGACCTACCAATTCTACTCCTAAAATCATTTTATGAGCATCAAATAGTCTAAAATTGATTGATTTTTGTACCGATTATAAATGCTAGTGGGTAGACACCTGCAGTACCGACAGAATTGATGAAAACTAACGCCGCAAAGGTTACATATTCAGGGGATATGACTTGAGCTGCTCCAGAGATGGACATTATTATAATACATATAATAAACATATTTTTGCGGCCGTACCTACAATTATTTGATAGTCAATATATGAAGCGTAAAATGTATAAAATTTGAGCTATTTAAATTTATTCTACAGGAAATAAAAATATGTATTTTCATATATATGATTTATATAGGTGTACCATTTGTTGGTTTCTTTTTGAAGTGCGTTTTACTTCGACAGTTTGCAATACTGACGCGCTTTAGATTCCTTACAGCGAAGGTTTGGCCAAAGCTAGCTACATATCTATCAGTGTTGCAAACTGTTGAAATAACACGCACTTCAAGTTCAAAGAAGCCAACAGATGGCCCACCCTATATAAATGTTTACCTATCAGCTAGAATTCCGAAAAAAGCAGAACCCACAATAATCCCAGCAAAATGCATCGTTCCAATTAGTGACAGCATCCATTGATTTTCCAAACATGTTATTTTCCACTAAATAAAAACAAATAAAAATCTCTTAATTCGACGCACAGCCTCCTCAACGCAATCTTACATCGCTAACAATAGTCCGGTCATCATCGAAAACCCATTCGTTACATTTGATTATCTCTTTTGTGAACGTATCAATTCCGCAGAATTGCTCCGAATAATTCCCTGAGATATTTCCGGGTAGAAACCGTTCACACTGACTGGGCTCGTACGAATCTAGACTTAAAACTCCATGAGTTTTAGCTGGGATTGCATATTGCAACCAAGATTCATCGAAATTTGATAAAGGTGCGTTATCACATTCGGGTATCATACACCTGAAACAATATCCAATGCTTTTCTGGTGCAATCGAATGGTGTTATGTATTTATTTACCGATATTTTGGTACCCCAGCGGTAAACACATAGCTTAAACTGTTGGCAGCAGCGAATAAAACCGGCAAACACACCAATAGGTAAGTGGTCAGTTGAAATTTACCCATTTCACCCAACTCCTCCAACATATCATCAAAGTCCATGGTTTCCCTAGAACCGAGCACAAAATAGAGTATGATGTGACGTTATAACTTTTTCAATTATTAGTTCAGAGCGCTCCAGATAAATCCTATCAAACATAGATATTCACCTGTATTCTAAGCGTAGTTAGTAGTAGTTGTTCATGTAAACTAAACTAATTTGCAGATTTTACTATTGAAGATAACACAACTGGTCACTATAATAATCTATGCAGCAATACAGCACAACCGTAATTATTTTAGTAGTTATATTATTTGGAAAATCCGCAAAACAAGGCAAATTTCTGTTTATATTTTGTAATTGTTAGAATTATTTTCCCACTATTATTGGTATTTAAATCAAATTGTTTACTTAAATAATCATGTATTTATATAATTTGCTAAATAAATAATTAGTTCTGGTATTATTTAATCAAACTTACACAAATTGATAATAAAATGTATTGCAATGTCAAATACTTGTTTTCGATTTAATCTATAAAGACTTCTTTTACACTATTCAATGAGTGCACACCTATGTTTAATCAAATATTTTAATCACTAGTTCATATTTCATGATTAGAATACTGCGTATCAATGTTTAATTGCAAAATGATTGTTTTGAAAAATTGTTGGACCAATTTCCTAAATATACTTAACTATCAATTCAGGATCGTTTAATTTAAGTTTAAACGTATTTGATCGCGGTTCTTAATACTTTTAAAACATGATAAGTCATATTTAATAGAGATATTGTTTTGAAAATAATTGCTGCTTAGTTTTTATAACAATGTAATTATATCATATAAAAAAATCTCTTTAATTAGTATCACAAAGGAAATTCTTCAATGCTATAAATTATAAATAAACAAATAAATATCTTTGATCTTTTGAGGAAGGAATGATTCTATATCTTTTTAGTTTAAAATAAGATATAACAAGCGGGAATGAACTCAGAAATAAGTAGAGCATCTTAAAATAAACATATATAAATGACAGACTTTTTAAATAATATTGTATAAAAGTGACTTATATAATATTTATTATAAACAATTTCTATGATTAAATCACAATTTTGTCATATTTTGAAATTTGCACGTTTATTATGCTAATAGGTTACTAATAAAATGGCTATTGTTTAAACTATAAATTCTATATTTAAGTGTTTAAATAAAGATAGTGGAACTATAAATTTAATTTTATGAACATTATTATAAAATAATCACCATAAAATCCATGTACTTCCCAAGTAACTAATAAGTAATATGTACTACCGAAACAAATCAACTTCTTTATAGGTTAACTATACGAGTTAATAATACATTTGATTCAAAAATATTTCATTTTTCGTTTGCAATAAACAAATTTTATTTAGCCGCGCGTCATCAAGTATATACGTAATAAATTATTGGCAAAATTACGTTACAATTAGTTCTAATTCTAAATAAACTATCAAAAATTAACGTCACATATTTCCTAGTCTAGTTGGGTGTTATTTAAAAAATATATATTATTTTCAATATGAATTAATAATAAGAAAAAAAAGATAGTTGATAAATATTGTATAATAACTATGTTATTGAAAGTCATCTGTAGCCTTGAAGTATTATAAATGGGAAAACCATAAATTAATAATAAGGGAAATATAAAAATATCTATTAAATATAATTTTCCAAATGCAAATTATATATTTATAAGCAAATATAGTTTTAAACTTTTTTTCGACGTTATTGGACACGCACTATACATGTGTTACGTATCAGTTGTTCTCCAAATGAAACATATCAGAGATGTATACGCTCTGTATCCTAGTGGTTTCATATGGAAACCACAACTTTATAAATATATTTGAAGTTTCCTAGCGGTTTTGTACTGAAACTACAGTAGTGTGCGTTTATATATAGCCCTCTTTGCCAATTTCTAGATGCGCCGAAATGTTCCTTAAGTTTTATATATAATTATCTCAGGTTTATGAATTAACGTTTTTTAATCTAGCAATAAAGGGTTAAAAATCCGCGTATAATATAAGGCATATAATAGTCTAGTTTGCGATAGCTAATAATTATGTTAAACATAATTATAATAATTATGCCTGATGTAAATAATATTTTGATTGTCCATTTAGGTCAGAAAATGTTATACATAGTAATTATAAAAAAGATATTACCTATTTGTTTTGTAATTCGATCCATGTGACAACCACACCGCATCAATGACAACAGAAAACTGAATGTATCTTTCGCCTTGACGCGTCTGCGCCAAAACATTCAGCCAAGTTGGTTCTTAAAGGTTTGTTGTGGTAGGCTTGAATTAAAACAAAACAGCTTGTGCAAGCCAAGGCACATTATTTCGTAACATTATTAACCATAATGGTCCATCAACTACCAAGGCCATGTATCTTCTTTAGTTTGGGAACACTTAATTTTATTGATTTTTGTGGAGACGTTGCTTGAAGCGCAACAAATGAAAACACCGGCCATGTGTTGGCCCTAAACTTTTTTTTACGTAGTATTTAAAATGTTCGATTCTATAGTAGTATAAAGAAAATATAATTATTCATTACATATTATTAAACATTATTATGGCTGGGCATTTTTTGTTTTCAAATTAACTTTACACCAGAGAAAATATTTATATATAATATTTTAAATTATTTACTAACCTTTGTAACGTTTTTTCACTAAACTTATTTGTGACACTGACAATAAATGTTAAAATATTCGAATATTTAAAACAATTGACATGCATAGTAGATGCGATTTATTATATATAATTTTCCATACCTACGTAACCATGGCAATATCAATAAGATAAGATCTTGTATCTGGTACACTTTTTGAAGAAATGTTTCAAACAAAAGTTGTGCAGAATACTAATATCTTTCAATTTTATTCTAACTATTTTTACTGCAAGTTTCATAATTTTATCTTCAACAGTGTAGTCTGTAGAGCGCACACACACAGACGTCATTCCAAAAATAGTCAGACTCGATTCAGGGAAGGTCAAAAGATGTATTTCCGTTAAAATTTCGAGAATTTTTTTTTTCGTGATTACAATACTTACTTTTTACTTCGTAAAAGAAAGTAAAAAGTGGACCAGTTACGAGAAAATTGCTATTATCCTATTTATATTGCCATAGTTACATAGGTATAGAAAATTATATATAATAATCGTATCTACTATGCATGTCAACTGTTTTAAATATTCAAATATTTTGACATTTAACATTTATTGTCAGTGTCACAAATAAGTTTAGTGAAAAAGCGTTACAAAGGTTAGTAAATAATTTTATATATTATATATAAATATTTTCTCTGGTTTAAAGTTAATTTGAAAACTAAAAAATGCCCGGCCATAATTATTTTTAATAATATGTAATGAATAAAGATATTTTCTTTATACTGCTATAAAATCCAACATTTAACATCTAAAATACATATGTATGTTTTCTTTGGAAATCTGACAATAAACTAACTTTACAATTTTATTGGACAATGAATGAAAATATTTTCTTGAAATTTAAACATTTTATATTTTTACTTTCTTTTACGAAGTAATAAGTAAGTATTGTAATCACGAAAAAAAAAATTCTCGAAATTTTTACGGAAATACACCTTTTGACCTTCCCTGAATCGAGTCTGACTATTTTTGGAATGACGTCTGTGTGTGTGTGTGTCTGTGTGTATGCGCTCTACAGCCTACACCGTTGAAGATAAAATGATGAAACTTTAAACTTAAGATTTGTATATGCCTGGGGCGAAAACCTCCTATTTTTCAAAAGCATATTCAAACCGGAAGTGCATGTTTACTTAAGACTTTTTTTGCAATTTCTGCAATATCTCTGAAACGGCTATACTTGCAGTAAAAATAGTTAGAATAACATTGAAAGATATTAGTATTCTGCACAAGTTTTGTTTCAAACATTTCTTCAAAAAGTATACCAGTTACGAGAAAATGGCTATTATCCTATTTATATTGCCATAGTTACATGGGTATGGAAAATTATATATAATAAATCGCATCTACTATGCATGTCAATTGTTTTAAATATTCCAATATTTTGACATTTAGCATTTATTGTTAGTGTTACAAATTAGTTTAGTGAAAAAGCGTTACAAAGGTTAGTAAATAATTTAAAATATTATATATAAATATTTTCTCTGGTTTAAAGTTAATTTGAAAACTAAAAAATGTCCGGCCATAATAATTTTTAATAATATGTAATGAATAATAATATTTTCTTTATACTACTATAAAATCCAACATTTAAAATCTGAATTACATATCGTATGTTTTCTTTGGAAATCTGACAATAAACTAACTTTACACTTTTATTGGACAATGAATAAAAATATTTTCTTGAAATTTTAACATTTTATATTTTATATTTTTCTATTTATATACTATCAAATCTAAATATACTGACTACGTAAAAGAAAGTTTAGGGCCAACACATGGCCGATGTTCTTACTTTCTTTTACGAAGTAATAAATAAGTATTGTAATCACGAAAAATACACCTTTTGACCTTCCCTGAATCGAGTCTGACTATTTTTGGAATGGCGTCTGTGTGTGTGTGTGTCCGTGGGTATGTATGCGCTCTACAGCCTACACTGTTGAAGATAAAATTATGTAGGTATGGGAAATTATATATAATAAATCGCATCTACTATGCATGTCAATTGTTTTAAATATTCAAATATTTTGACGTTAACATTTATTGTCAGTGTCACAAATAAATTTTGTGAAAAAACGTTACAAAGGTTAGTAAATAATTTAAAATATTATATGAACATATTTTGTAAGGTTCATTTGAAAACTAAAAAATGTCCGGCCATAATAATTTTTAATAATGTGTAATGAATAATTATATTTTCTTTATATTACTATAGAATCGAACATTTTAAATCTAAAATACATGTTTTTTAAAAAATCTGGCAATAATCTAACTTTACAATTTTACTGGACATATCAATAAAAATATTTTCTTTTAAATTTAAACATTTAATATTTTAATTTATATACTCAAATCAAAATATACTACGTAAAAGAAAGTTTAGGGCCAACACATGACCGATGTTTTTTTCGTGATTACAATACTTATTTATTACTTCGTAAAAGAAAGTAAAAATGCTCAACTATTTGTATATACATATATCAACAACAGTGACTCAAATGTTATATTTCCAAAAGTACAATGTATAATTTATTATTATTGATTTTTAAAATACGTATAAAAATTTGATGATATTTTACGAAAAAGTTACTTCTGTAGGTGGCTTTACTACTACTTCTAAAGGCCAAGTTTGTAATTTGAGGGCCTCATAAACCGCTCTCATCCAAATCCCGACTGCATGCGCGCCCGGATCTGGATGAACTTGGTGATTTAGTCGAGTCCGCCGCGCGACATCTTCAGCATCCACGGTCGCTAACCCAAACGCATCCAGTGACGTCATATCATTATTTAAATTTACTTTTAAAGACTGTACAGCTGCATGCAACGAATCAAACATGGTTCGTTTGCCTAATGAAGTTTTACCGTATCTTAAAATTAGAAAATTCAAATGCTATTTCGAGTATTTGGTTGCATTCATTTAAAGTACCGTTCAACTGCGTCTGTAGCTAAGCTCAATGCTTGCAACCATAATTCGGCGGTTAGTTCATCTGTTTCAGCCATTTCCGCAAAAGATTGAGCGGCACTTTCAAACATAATCGCGTACAAACAACACAATAAACCTTCGCAGGTTTTTTCCAATATTTTACTCAACTCTTCAAGTAACATAAAAGGCCAGTTTATTTTTAGTTTTTCTCGAGTCATACTTGCAGTAATACTTGCGGCTACGCGTTTTAAATTTGTGCCTTGAATAGTGAATTGACGAAATTAAATAAATATTTAATTAAAATAATTATTAGAAAATCGTAATTAAAATCGCAACAAACCTGTGTCCGCATCGCCTGATTCGCTATCAATGATATTAAGTTGTTTTTCACATGATATTAAAGCCCCACACGCAAAATTAATGGCGTTTTGGATTGCAAATGCGAGTTTTTCACAAACTAAAGGTCCTCGGTTCGTTTTCGGACGTAGTTCATGCGGTGGAACCACTGTACTTATAAAAATGCTAGTGTCTGGTTCTAAAATTTGTTCTGTAAAGAATTTCCAGTACGGCGCTCCGCACGGGGCTTCTAAATATTTTAATATGTCCGGATTTGTTAGTTTGAAGATTGTTATTGAGAATCCCGCCATTTCTAGTGACGTCATAAAAGTACCAGAATATATTTTTGCAATTTTTCTATTTGTTTGTAATTGAGTTATAACTTCATTAACAAAAATATGTTCTTCTAATTTAGATGTATTGCCTAAATTATTTATAAACACCACAATTGGTATTGTTTCATCTAAGTTTAGATTTAGTTGGTCTAATAGTAAATTCACTGTTTCGGACGTGGGTTTGAGGCCAACTTTTGAAAAACCAGGCTCTCCATGCAGCCCGGCGCCAAGTTCCATTTCTTTTGGGTATAAACATTTCGAACACGACATTATTTCGTAGTAAGGGGAATACGTTGATTTGATGCAGACTAGAGCGGTGTTTACGTCATCCAAAATTGACTTACAGAAATCATAAATCTCTACCAAATTCATTTGGGCTTCCGCCATGGCGCCAGCAATTTTTTGAACCAACAACGTCCCTACTAGACCACGGTTTTCCGTAATTGAATCACCAACGACTAACATTCTTATTTTTAAGTTTTTTATATTCAACGCCCGTTCCATTGCCAAACCGAAATTTAATCTATCGCTCATATTGTTACCAATAATTATTAACAGACCTCTCTCATGCCTTCTAGCTAATTCTTTTATCGTGCGTAGTACTAATTCTGTAGAAGGTGCTGAATAAATATTTCCTATTTGAGAAATTAACATTTTACTGAAGCAAACATATATATATATATATTTATAATTTGTTGTTTTTTTACATTAGAAACAACGATGTTGGTTAAAATATAATTTAGATACCTTGGACAGCTGCAGTAAGCATTCCTGAACCTACAAACCCTGCATAACTTGGTTCGTGCCCTGATGCACCACCTGATAATATTTTCACATTTTCAAGAGCCAAATGTTCCCTTCTAACAACTACTTTTCCAGTATCTAACAGAGCTAATGCAGGATTACATTTCACTAATCCGGTAAGGGCATCATCCACTATTTTATTTACATCATTAAATAACCATTGACCCTTTATAAATAGATCAGTTTGATCAGAACACAGCATCTTATATTTTTTATGATTTGAACTTCATGTGTTTACGTATATATTTTAACCATATATTTTTTCTATTTCCTAAAGAAGGTATTTAAAAATAAAATTTTGACAACTAAACAATGGTAGCTACAATCCGAACTATCATCATCTACCGCATTTTTATGACCCCTATGTTCGGTGAACAACCGCTCCCGAACATTTTTAGCGCTAGAGTCGCCTCATGAGTTGGCCTCTCAGCGACGTCACTCGGGAACTCTGACGTAAGCATCACTCGGTTTACTCGTGTGTTTTACTCTTGTAGCTGCTTGTAGTGATAACGAATTTTATCTAATCTTGCTCCGCCAGCAATTGTTTTGATCAGTTTTGTTTGTTTATTATTTGTAACGCCGTTGGAGAAACCTCTTCGATGTGCTGTGCGCAGAGAGGGTATTCGTTTTATCGGATTGCAATACTTCAAGTAATTTTTCATAGATGGCGATACTAATATAATTCGTAATCTTCATCCATTAAACACTACCGCCAATTATTATGCCGTTTTTTGGACTTTTTGATTTAAGATGCCATGTTGCCCCGTACCAATAATTGGGTTCGGGTTCTATAGGAGATTATGAAATAAATTCGCTCTCAAAACAGTAATTTGAGAACGATTCACTTGAGGTGAGATCAAATAAAAGTGTAAGTATGATTGAGTAAATGGAGATTGGTTGGAAAGGATGAATGAGGAGGTATTCGTTTTATCGGTTGTTGTTGTCCCAATATTATTTGATTTAAAGTTCACCTCGCTTTTTATGTTACTATAGTATAAAAAATGAATAATTATAAAACATCATACACTTCACATCCGGTATTAACCGCTAAGTCATGTTATAATAAATGTATTTTAAAAAGATTCTTCAGGTTATGTCCATCAAAATAATTTTGAATTTATGGGATTATGTTGATAGATGTGATAACAAAATTGAATTTAAAATCGATTTAATTTAGCGAAAACATTCGCTATTTGAAACCGTTTTCGAGTTATTCAAGAAGAACTTTTTGAGTCTATGATATGTGGACTTCATAATAATTTTGGATTTTCAGGATTATATGATTGATATCATAACAAAATTGAATTCTAAATCGATTTTATTCAGCGAACTAATTCGCTAATTCTAACCGTTTTCGAGTTATGTACTGGCCATAATAATAATTTTGGATTTTTGGAATTATTTTGATTAATATCATAACAGAGTTAAATTCTAAATCGATTTTATTCACTGGAAAAAAATCGCTTTTTGAAATCGTTTTCGAGTTATTCAAGAGGAACATTAGGAATCCATGTTATGTAATGGCCATAATAATAATTTTGGATTTTTGGAATTATTTTGACATATCATAACAAAATTGAATTCTAAATCGATTTTATTCAGCGGAAAAGTTCGCTCTCTCAAACCGTTTTCGAGTTATTCAAGAAGAACTTTAAGAGTCCATGTTATGTAATGGCCATAATAATAATTTTGGATTTTTGAAATTATTTCGATTGATATCATAGCAAAATTGAATTCTAAATCGATTTTACTCAGCGGAAAAGCTCGTTTTTTAAACCATTTTTGAGTTATTCAAAAAAAACTTTGAGTTCATTTTATGTTATAGACTTGATAAGAATTTTAGATTTTCAGGATTATTTTGATAGATATCATAACAAAATTGAATTTTAAATCGTTTTTATTTAGTGAAAAAATTCGCTTTTTCAATCCGTTTTCGAGTTATTCAAGTGGAACTTTTGGAGTCCATGTTATGTAATGGCCTTAATAATAATTTTGTATTTTTAGGATTATTTTGATTGCTATCATAATAAAATTGAATTCCAAATCGATTTTTTCAGGGTACCAATTCGTTTTTACCAACCATTTTCGAGTTATTCAAGAGAAACATTTTGAGTCCATGTTATGTTATGGCCATGATAATAATTTTGGATTTTTAGGATTATTTAGATTGATATAATAACAAAATTGAATTCTAAATTGATTTGCGTCTATAGAAAATGTTGCTATTATAAACCGTTTTCGAGTTATTCTAGCGAAACTTGTTGACTCCATGTTAAGTTAAAGCCATGATAATAATTTTGGATTAATAAAATTATTTTGATTGATAACATAAATAACATAAATTGAAGTCTAAAATGATTTTATTCTATTACTAAATCCCCTATTTCAAACCGTTTTCAAGTTATTCAAGCGGAACATTTATAGTTCATGTTAAGTTATGGCCATGATAATTTTGGTTTTAATAATAAATAAATTTAAAAAAAACACTTGGTTGAGTTTCACAAAAAGGTTTTATTAAAACGACAATTGTTTCGGCTGTTAGGTCATCTTCAGGACTCGTTAGTCCTGAAGATGACCTAACAGTCGAAACAATTGTTGTTTTCATAAAACTTTTTTGTGAAACTCAACCAAGTGTTTTTTATTTATTATTAATAAAACGTTTCACCACCACATCATCCTTAAGTGTTATTAAAATTTTGGTTTTATTTCAATGTTACTATAGTAAAATCAAATTCTAAATCGGTTTTATTCTTGAGGGAGGCTGGTATTACAAATCGTTTCGGTGTTCACGCCTTACATATAAAGGGTCCATGCAAATATATATATATATATATATATATATATATATATATATATATATATATATATATCTGCAGGGACCCTTTATTAGAAACAAAAATGAATAAATTTTATTTAATTTCATACGCAACTAAATTCATAATCATTTCCGATGATGACTGAGTGATAAGCTTTCTATTTGTCAAATATATTAGTTTGAACCCTCTACCTAGACACGTTGAAGGGTGCTGTCGAGGGTTTATATATTAGTTACTGGCAACCCTCAGAACATAGGGTTCTTAAGTTGATCTCCTCTTCACATTCAGAGGCAGATTATTCAATGGAGCAACTCACCCATACCTTCGTAGATCAAATAACCCTCCAACGACCCCTCTAATATATTTAATACTATTTGTAAATGCAAAAAAAAAAAATTCTAGCATTCCAAATAAAGAATAGAGGTAACACTTTCAACCAAACTGATCATACATATATGAATGTATGTAGTTTGCTGAAATAGAACAGATTTTTGTTACTAAATGCCATTCATTCTTATTCCGCTTATTTATCGACGCTGAAAAATCATAACTAAAACAATGAAATCATTTGATTTATAATCTTTCTATATAATATTGGACAAAATTATTATATTTTTAGAGTTTGGGCTTTTGACACTAGATGGTAGCATATAGCACGTTTCATGAATATCTCAGTAGTGTGATAGTTATAAATGGGTAGCGTAACAGGAAATAAAACATTTGAATGTTTTGTTTAATTTACTGATTAGGTTTCCAAAAACAGCGATTAAAAAAGTCAATTGTCATTTAGTTTAGTAATAAAAATCCAAATATGTGTAATAATATTCGTATTTTAATTAATAGCTTCCGGTTCACTAATTTTTTGGGTATAAGGGAAGTATTAAATTTAAAATATTATGACACTTGGAAATCACGCGCGTGTTATAAAAGCTATATGTTGGCCTTAAGGGATGTTCACCCTTATGGTGTGTCGAATAACCATGAACAAATACGCGTAATTAAATATCTCATTGGGGTGTAGCCCCAGCATGGGGCACCAAGGCACCTGCTATATTTGATTTTTAACGACTAAAATTGACAATAAATCTATTCACATAAATTTGAATTGATTACATTATATATATTACAGAACTTGTTTCGTTTTTTGACCACTCGGTAATATTTTCTTCTAAATGTTTTGTATTGTTTCAGGGGGTAAAAAAAAATTAAAAACAAAAATACCTGGTTCCACATTGAACTAATAAGATTGAAACCTGAAATGACTACATAAACATGTTATCAACAGGCAAGGGAGCCCCAAAACCTTTAAAAAACCCATAAAGATAACAAGTACCTACTATTTGTGTACGACTTGGGTGGTTCCGAGCATCTTTCATCCCATCGGCAAGGTATACATGCATGTGACTTTTATATTTCAAGTTAAAAATCGTAAAAATCTGCTGTGTGGTTAGTGGTTACCGCAACGAGTAGTCAAAACTACCGATGCGCTGCGCTGCGCCGCGTCGGTTGATCGAACGACTTTGATATGCTTACCTGTGCGATTGGTCAATATATAATACCTAACCCAAATTAAAATTTATTTTTATACGTTGTATATCATCCCCCAACAAATATTCTTGTTATATATATATATATATATATATATATATATATATATATTTATAAAATTTCTCTGTAATGTTTATTTATTTTGTGAGTTTAGTGGCAAGCACCTGATGGTTACCTACCAAAAGATGCTTCGATGGTAAAATTGTCTATGATGAAAATGAAATTCTTACAGTAGTCGAAATATGCGAACCGCTCCAGGAATGCCTGGCCTCGGCAAACAAGAATCGGCCTTATGTCCCTAGTGATTAGTGGCGGCCCGCACCGACAAACGTATTATATTCTTGTTTTAAAAGACACAGATTTAGTATTAACTTTGATTTAGCCAAATAAAATAAAACGTACGGTGCACGCCGCAAGAAATTTACGAGCCAAATGTGTTGTTGCGTGCATCACACACACACACAGAAAAATAAAGTAATAAAACAATCCAATAAAAGTTCGTTGGTAAGCACCCCGCTTTCTGGTTGATAATTGACATATATATATATATATATATATATATATATATATATATATATATATATATATATATATATATATATATATATATATATATATATATATATATATATATATATATATATATTTGTCGTCCGGTCACGGCCATAACTAATAATGTCTTGGAAAATTAATAATAACTCATCCATTCATGAATTTTATTATAGTCGAGCGTCAACGCATCTCTAGGTTACATTAATATAAGCGTATGACATATATTAAAATTCCAGGCTACCAAATTACCGCTCATGTGCAAGTAGGGCGAAGCACCGGTCAGGCAACCCCCTAATAAATGTTCAAACAGTGCCCCCCTGCACGACGTCCGCGTGCCATACGCTTTTGTTGCTGTTGAACTGAGGGTGATGATACCCATATAATATTATATGGACATGGACCACCCCTCAATAACATCAGATCACAAAGAAACACGTGTTTGCGTATATCCGATATGCCTTTTTCACTTTCAAGTGTTTATTATTGCGTTTTGTTGCACAGATTAAACGATTTTCCTATTTGAACAAAGTCCGGTTCTAAAAAAAAAAAACACCTTAAATACCCACTCAACGTGTTATTAATTCGTATTTGTACAGTAAAAATAAGAAACAGATCACAGCGGTACTGCGAATTTAAATGCGACTTTTCAATTTATAGTAGAGTGCGGTAATTTGTAAGTGGTGTATGCGCTAGTGGCGCGGCGAAACCGGCCAAATGAATTGACGGCCGACCGTGCCTTGACTTCAAATAGAATAATGATTTTACGAGTTTAAAATAAAGACATTAGCACCTCGTACTATTGAATACAAAGTGTTTTTGGGTTGTTTTTCGTAAATTAGACCCTATTTCACGAATGTGCTTTATATATATTTGACAAATTGCGTGCCATAATTAATATGTAATCAGATAAATTAAATATTAAGAGTGAATGAGCTAATGTCTAAAGTTGTTGTTTATTTGTTATAAATAAAATGAACGGGTGTTGTAAAAACGATTAATTACGAATATAAATTAATATTTCAATTTAATTAAGTACATATATCTATTTATAGATAGTATCTGTAAATAAATTTTAATTTATTGGACAAACACTCAAATATTTACAACATTAATTAAAACTGAAATGCAGGCAAAAAATGAACTGAAACTATTTTCATAATAGTCCATAATAAATGTGATTGATGTTTGAATTGATACCCAATAACTCATTGGGAACTACCATTCGATTTCGGAAATTAATATTGATAATCAGAGCTCAAAAATATGGAGCATCTATCCTAATAAATGTGATGGGTCTATTTGGGTTTCGGAAATTAACATTTTATTTAATTTTCATTCGGATTTATGAACGAATATGCAATATTTCGTTTAATGTGTTTTAAACAATAACATTCAGTATGAAATGAAAGAGAACGAGAATAATTGTCATTAAATCGTTTTAGAAGATAATAATCCAAGTGTTCACTCAATTAATCGTTTTCAAACAATAATAAAGAGGTCTTATTCATTCTGTTTGCGATGCATGTAAGCGACGTTATTAAGAATGTCGGTTCTATTGTCTGGCGACGCCCGAAGACGCCTGAAATATTGAGCAGCGTCGTTTCCTTCAGCGTCAGCAGCGAACATTAAATTTATGCTTGTCTCGGCGTATATATAAAATGTGTTTCGGCTATATACGATGATATAATGAAACCGCTGATTGGTGGAATTCTGTCGTCATGGTGACGCCCCTTTTATTCCATCCGACATCGCATTTACGGGGTACACTCGCTACCAGAGTCCCCCCTTCGTTGCCAATTTATTAGGGGAACTGTACCAGGTACAGCATGACTAGACATTGTTGAGGACATCGCCAGTAAGCTACCCTGTTCTAGTATCAATACAACAAACACAAACTAGGTGTCACTAGTTGTGTTATTCAAATCGAATCTATGGAGTATTGCCATCGGAAGTGTCCAGAATTTTCGGCACATCTGGAGTGGCCAAAGTTTAGATGAATTGCGTGTTGTCACATATGGCATACTGCAGATTCTTCTGATGAATTCATTCGTTTTGCGTATGAGCCCGGAATGTGAAATGATGTTCGATGATTTTGTAATAAAATATATTTATTTAATATATATTTAGAGAAAAGCTTGTATAAATGTTTTTTTTTAAATTTATTTATTTCAATATGATGTGTAACTTGAAATGTAATTATTTAAAGACACGGCGCATAGTTCGGGCTATTCACAGTGCGGTTGCAACAAAAATCGCAACAAT
Organism: Nebria ingens riversi; assembly: GCA_018344505.1. Taxonomy (NCBI): domain Eukaryota; kingdom Metazoa; phylum Arthropoda; class Insecta; order Coleoptera; family Carabidae; genus Nebria; species Nebria ingens. The sequence goes on from JADQWA010000230.1 coordinate 140,394, forward strand.
TTCGAATTAGAAAAGAAGCGGTCGACAGAGATAGATTTGTTTGTAAGATGTTTCAAATGTCATCTAAAAACAAGTGATGCACGTCATCCTAGTTAACATTTGCACACATATTAGATGGATAGATAAATCAGGGAAAACTACGCCGCGAACTTAGTCGCAAGTACTTTAAGTATAAATCTGTCAAGGTGCTACGATTCTGCAACTCGAGTTATTTCGGCTGTATACTATCTATCTATATATACCTATAAGCCAAAATAAAACACTATCGCACCATAGTGTGTTGATTGCCATAGGCGACAGGCATTTTTCTAAAATAAGTCCATACAAGGCACCGATCAACTTCTCATTTGATTTATTTTTAACCTGTAATCCAATAAGATTTTTCGAGACTCTTAAGGACATCTTTTTAATTGAAGTTATTCCAGATTTGTTTGTACTATTTATTAAGCATTCAACGCCAATGCCTTTACGATTACAACTATTTCTTATTGCATTAAGACATACAAATACTATGTCCAGCACGTTCACAATGGCGGTCAAACATACCACTTATCCAATCTAGACATTTCGAATATTTATTTTATTCAAACGAATTTTATGACGAAATTATTCACCACTCTAATTCAAATTAAGGCAAAAAGTATCAAATTCCAAACTCATATAGAGGATACTAAATATTTTCAAATGATACCTGTATTATCGACTGAAATTATTTTAATTATTACGAATTATCATTTAAATAGCACAAATTATATTTAATTCGAACAATCGTATTCACACTCGAAAATTAATGAAACCTTTTACTACATTTTAACTAATATTGTTTATTTAATGTAAAGGGTTTAGATCAGTATGAAGGGCAGTTGGGTGCGAGAATGCGGGGTTGTCCTTAGATAAATATGATTGGAGATGATTGTGCGGAAAAAAGTTATGAGCAAACGGAATAGAAGAGCGTTTATGATGAATTTGGATGAAGCAAAAGAAGCTTGTTTGAATGGCTAAAGAGTGTCAAGATGGGGTATGGATATAATTAAGGTTTTCTGCTGGGAATAGACATGAAGTTAGTTTATAAATATTTTATTTAATTTATAGTCCGGGTAGGCAAGCAACAACCTTACATCACAGTCAAAACTAACTAGATTGAAATTGTACTATCGAATCGAACATATTAAATCTAAAATATATTTTTTAGAAACTTGATATAAACTAAGTTTATAATTCATTTGTAGGTTTGTTTTTTGAATAACCGAATAACTTAACCACAACAAAATAACAAATGTCAAATGAAATAAACAACAGTGCAAAACTGTATATAAACGTAACAAATGTGTCAACATTACCAACTTATAAGTTTAAAAAAATGTTAATCTTCTATATTAACTCGTGAAACTGGACAAAATAATATATTTTGAAATTAAATTGATATTCTACAACAGTTTATTTTATTTTAAATAATTGTCGATAAACACTTTTCATTTTATTTTCAACAGGTTTTTAAGCCAGCAGGAAATTTGGTGTTGATAAGTTTTTAGCAGGTTTTGTTTACAAAATGACGTAAGGTTGTTGCCTTTCAACTATAGTATCTATAGACTATAGTTGAAACACTTGACGATTTTTGGAGTGTGGCGTATTTCTTTGATCGTTTCCCGGTTCTAAATGCGATTGATTTGAAACTGTGTCAATCATTTCGGACACAATTATCTATCCAAACTGCCAACTGACCTTTGGCATTTGTAAAGGTGTTTCTATGCACCCAAACAAACACTGATTGAATTGTTGTGTTTTTCAATCATAGACCCAGTGTTTATTTGAGGCGCTAACATAAAAATATATTTTTCACTAGAATCGGATTAAAATAGATATATTCGATCGCAAAATGTGTTTTTCCTATAATTGTCTACTTACGTCAAGTATTGATTACCACAATAGAATTATCATGTTTAGGACTATTGAGTGTCATAAAATCTTTGTTTACTAAGCTTAACTACATACAAATGTACTTAGAAATGAATTATGATTACTTTGCGAGTGTATGCGTTGCGTAATATTAATTTTCTCAGGAAAATGACTGGCGTAATCTTTGAAGTGGCATTAGATATGTGTACCAATCTATCAACAAAACAAGCTCTTTTCAATAACTGGGTGCACGCTTTGGGAATGGTATATTAGACAGTTTGGTAAGGCCACCACAGGAATAATAATTGGCTCACAATTACCTTATTCTTAAAATCGTATCAAACCTAGCCTTTAAATACGTCATAATTATACATATAGATTTTTCGTGTTATTTAAATTATTGAAATAAATTCGACACGTCTATGCGTTTTGTAAGTTTTCGATTGTAATAACCAGATTGGTAAATGGAAAGTTGGTAAATGAACGCTTCATTTTCAGCGGTTGAAATTTAATATTCAGCACACTTATTAACTTTTATTAAAAGCACTTTTTAGTGTATATATATATATAGGAGCGTGGTACGCTTAGATTGAGGTACTTTAATTAACGGAGAAGGGGTACGTTGGATTTATGAGTCTCTTTAAGGGGTCCTTTAATGAAGTTTCAAGTGTTGAACGAATATTTTCAAATTATTAAGTGCACGTGTAGAATATAGGGACAAAATGATGTATTTTATTTTATTTTTTTAGATCTGCTTATTAAACGTTGGAAGATATACGTATGGGATGGGACATAAAATACTAGACGACATGGTCAAACGATGTGCAAGGGCGCATTTATTTAATTCGGCTTCTGATGAGGAGGGCCTGTGCCTGTGCGAACCTTCGATGCCCGAAGAAGTTACCACCTGCGGCGTGGAACATTAAAAAATCAACATTTTTTATGGGAAAGACAAAGAGATTCTGCTACCGATTGTTATCGACACCATGGGCGGTTGGCACCCTGCCGTTTTGGGACCAAATCTGTGGCGCCACTTTCCGGATTGATTTGTTTCCTTTCAAATGGTCACTATTTCATTTATTTCGCTGATGAACACACGCACCATTCAATGAACAACTGTTGGTTTTATATGTAGGTACCATACCACTAACACAATTTTTATTAAACGAATGTTTTAACCGTCTATTGTATTGTAATTTGTAACTTATATTTGACAATATCAACTGGAACGTGCACCTGGATGGATGACATTCCGATTAAATAGATATCCAAATAAACTATTACACTGATGGCCTGGAAATACCTGGAGTGGTCTACACTCGACGTTATCACATAACCAAATCTGGAGTCAATTTTCGATATTCCATATTAGCGTCCAAAGTTTCCATAATTATATAAAGGCCTAAACCCATCCGAGCACACAAAGTCAAAAATATTTTCTTTATTTAACACATTTAATAAATTAATAAACCTTAATAAATTAATTATTTAGGTACTCAATAATAGAAAATAATTTCTTATATATTTCCTTAATTATCTAAAATTTGCATACCTATAAATACATTTTTTGATATTCCATAATTATATTACTCCTAAATTTATCTGAGTACCCATAGAAAATTGTCTTAATTTAATAAATTAATAAACCATAATTTAAAAATCTAATCAATAACAGAAAATGGCATCCATTTTCCTTTGAGTCCAAATAATTTTCTATATATTTCCTTAATTGCCTCTTAAATCCATCCGAGTGCACAATGTCGAAAAATACACACATTTAATTAATTAATTAATTATCTAATCATAAATAAAAAATGGCATCCATTTCCCCTTGAGTCCAAATATTTACTATATATTTTCTTAATCGCCTAACAGTCAAGATAATAATTTGCATGTACAGGCATCAAGTAGGTACCTCCTATTAACAAGGCTCCACCCACCTACTGACGTCATACGTTAGCTTTAATTGACTGTAATTATTATAAATTGGTTACTATAAATCATTGAACGAGCTCACTAGACTTTTTTATTTAAATAGAATATAACTTTTTTTCCACTAAAATCAAACTCTTTTCAAGTATTTAAAAAAAATAATTTATGGTATCGTAATTAAAATGAAATAATATGATATAAGTGTGTATATAGTATGGCTTGTTTGTTAAACAGCACGTTCTTTATAAAAGAGTGGTAATAAAATGTAAAAAATTCCACAAAATATGTTTGAAAACAATGTCATAGAGGGGCATGTAGGAATTTTGATCTCTCTGTGCTATGTATGTGGGCATCACATCACAGAAGCGCGCGAATTGTACATTTTATTGAAATTTTTTCGATTTTATTTTTATTTCGTTCCTAACCGCTCCGTGTAACTGTTCAATCATCATGTACCATCTTTTGACTAGTCACATTCCGCCGTTAATATGTTTGTTAATTTCTTCAAAAGCCAAACAACATTCTAAAATTGTTTCTAGTTGCGAATAGCAAATGATTATTCACAACTAGACGCTTATTGTAATTCTGCATATCAGTCTACTTGAAACACCCTACACAGCTATCTTAAAATTTGAAATATTTAATTGAAAAATAGTTGAACGGATGCCCGTGGTTGCGAACAAAAACTAATTCAACCTCCTCACTCCTTATGACAGCCGTTTACTAAATAACGAATGAAATGTCACGGATTCGAGTTGAAATTTAAAAATATCAACACATCTGCCACGCATACGTTTTTAAATCATTAATATCGATATAATGATTCAGGATTGTTGGGTCATTTATCAAAAAACACACACACACACAAATGGCTCATTCATATACATATATACAGAGCGCAAAACTAATGATGCATAGGTGTTGAAATATGTATTACAGAAATGTTTTGCAGTAATAACATGCCTAACATAATTTCCTCTAAGCACTATATTCAACCTATATAGATATTTAAAAATTAATGAAAATGTAGTTCATTCACTGGTACATACACGTTGCTTGTACCATATATATAATTTAGAATGCGCAAATGTGCATGTGTAGTTTAGAAAGAAAAAAATTAATCCATGCAAAAACATTGTAATATTTTAAGGGATGTGACAAGAAGGGTACCGGGAGGGGGCCTTCTGCCACCGCCTGTCTTTGGTACCGCATGTGGAACGTTAATCATGTTAAGCGGAAGCCGCCAGACAGTCTGGGTCTTCAAGCTACCATAAGATCCCCAACACCCATCATGACCACTGTTTACTCGCATTCGCATAAATACATGCTGCATCTGCCCTTCAAAATGCCAAACACTCTTACATATATGTACATTTACTTTAAAACACTAATTTTACCCCAAAAAAACTAAGTTACATACACTCAACAAGTTACTGGCACATATGTTAAAATAAATGTCATGTTAGGGATATGTTCTACAGGCTGCCCTAATGAAATATTTCATTTTATTACATACCTAGGTGTATTAACTAATTTTACCACAAAAAAACTAAGGTGACAAACGCCCAACAAGTCACTAACTCATGTTACATTTTAAATATCATTAAAATAAATGTCATGTTAGGGATATGTTGTACAAGCTGTCCTAATAAAATATGTCATTTTATTACATATCTAGATATATTAACTAAATTTACCCCAAAAAACTAAAATGACAAACACCCAATAAGTAACTGGCTCATATGATATAGATTTTAAATATCGTTAAAATAAATTTCATGTTAGGGATATATTTTATAAGCTGCCCTAATCAAATATTTCATTTTCTTACATATCTAGGTATATTGACCCAAATTTTCATTATAATACAAGTATTTGTATAGTATATATAGATATTTTAGTAAAATATAACAAAATTTAGTGTGGCTCAAATAGTTAATTAAAGTTACCCTTTTATAATTCAACAACTAAAACCGATATAAAAGTGTACTTGAGATAAATTGATTTCCCATTACTTTCTCTATAAGTCCTAAACAATTTTAAATTGATATTTTAAAATGTACAGCCTACAGAAAATTTAATTAAAAAGTAGGCGCCATATATTTATAATTAGAAAATTTAGCAACAATATCCAGTAATGCTTATCCTAATACATGAATAACCATTAAATTGAAATAAAATATGTAATAAAAGTAGTTTGAAAATCAAATTTGCCCCCAAAAAAAAATCCGAGAAGGATCAAAGCGCGGGTTGAATTTACTGCGTCGATAAAAAAGATTGTCATGTCGTGCAAGGCCGGTATCTAAAGTGGTGTTTATTCAGCATTTTGTTCCAGATTTATCGATAATTTACCGGTTCAAAGTGTCGAACCGGTAAAAATAATAGTGTCAATCGTTGTGTACAGTCTTTTAGCTTTCGATTGATGTATAATTTATGGTGGATCGATATTATTAGGATTGGGTTCAGATGCTAAAGATTTGTAATATTTGGGTAAGACAATATGCATGGAAAAATGGACGACTTTGACGTTTGTTGAGTAGATTATTGTTGATTCTTGCTTTGATTGTTTATTTTCATTGTTTTTTTGTTGTAATTGTACTTAATTTATATGTTAACATGTTTAAATGAACTGTGTGCAATCTATCGTCTATTCGACGAAAGATTAGCAGTGTGGCGAAGAAATGTGTTGTTATTAGCGTTTTCAGTTATCTATAGATTTAATCATCGTTTTGTAATAAAAGTACAAGTAAAGTGTAAGTGTGAGTGTGAGTATGTTTTGGTCCACTGACATCATAAAATATCTGTTTACTATAGTGTCTAGACGTGCAAGTCTGTTTGAATAGTAATTTATTTACAGAAAATTCTTAAATATCTTTTTGTTTGATATTAAATCGTACATACAGATTCTTACAAAATATTTTTTTTCCATGTAATTCACACAAAGTGTTGACACTTGATTTATAGGTTGTTCTGTACGACAAAATGTTTATTTTTTCTCTCCGGTACTCATGTTACTTGTATGTATATCCTATACAGATGTTAAATTACACTTAAGTATAAATGTTTGTAAAATGTTGGGTGACAGAAACCACTTGTATACGGGCGGGGTTGGAAGGAGGGGAGGGGGCTTTAGGGGTAAGGGTCATAATAATTTTAGAAAATAGGGTGTTGAAAGTATTTGAAATTATAATAATTATAAAATGTATAATTTATAACAAGTCTAGTGACTCGTAATTAAAATAAATTTAAAAATAGTGCTCGGGCACATAACTCAGTTAC